>JAPMUY010000684.1:77500-154637 GCA_026901105.3 Galaxias olidus | reverse complement strand
CCCCAGTCAGAACTGGTTAATGTGGCCCGGGAAAGGGAAGTTTGGGATGCCCTGCTTGAACTGCTACCTCCGCGACCCGACCCCGGACAAAGCGGATGACGATGATGATGATGACAATCTTAGAATTATTATTGTTATCATCATCATCATCATCATCATCGTCATCCGCTTTGTCCGGGGTCGGGTCGCGGAGGTAGCATTATAATAATAATAGGTAGCATTATAATAATAATAATAATAATAATCATAATAATCATAATAATAATCGTAATAATAATCTTAGAATTATAAACAAATGCATTGATTTTGAAACCCAAGTAGAAACAGAGAAACAAAAATGTGATAGATGAAAATCCCTCTCTGCTGCATAATAATAATAATAATAATAATAATAATAATAATAATACATTTAATTTATAGGTGCCTTTCTAGACACCCAAGGTCACCACCGTACATGACATAGAATATTAAACAATGTAAACAAGTATATACAAAAAAGGCACAATATAGCATTTAACATAAGATAGACAAAAGGTATTGAGGTAGGGAACATCAATATATAAATATATATATATATATACAAACATACATACATATACGTATATATACATACACATATGCATATACATACGTACATAAAATAAAAAGTCAAAGATAACAAGCTAGGGGTAGGCTAAGGAAAACAAGTGGGTTTTAAGGCGGGATTTAAAAATGTTGATGGAGTCAGAGTTCCTAATCACAGGGGGAAGGGAATTCCAGAGAATGGAAGCAGCAGCACTAAATGCTCTGTCCCCCATGGAACTGAGTCTGGTTTTGTGGGTGGTGAGGAGACCAGTCTCAGAGGAGCGGAGGGTACGAGAATGGCTGTAGGGTTGGAGGTCAGAGAGGTAGGAAGGGGCAAGTCCATGGAGAGATTTAAAGGTGA
The DNA here is from genome assembly GCA_026901105.3 of Galaxias olidus. Classification (NCBI taxonomy): domain Eukaryota; kingdom Metazoa; phylum Chordata; class Actinopteri; order Galaxiiformes; family Galaxiidae; genus Galaxias; species Galaxias olidus. The sequence continues at coordinate 153,712 of JAPMUY010000684.1, read as the reverse complement.
GGAGTAAAATTTTGAAGGAAATGCGAGATTTGATTGGAAGCCAATGTGTATGATGGAGGGTGGGAATGATATGTTGCCAGGGTTTAGAGCGAGTTAGAATCCTTGCAGCTGAATTATGAACATACTGGAGCCTATCCAGGGCTTTATTTGATGCCCCGAATGGGACACCATTGCAATAGGTGACAAACGCGTGAATCAAAGTTTCAGCAACTGCATCTGTTATTAATGGTCTGAGTCTGGAGATGTTTCTTAGGTGGAAGAAGGCAGACTTGGTGACAGCTTTTATATGAGGTTCCATGGAGAGGATGGAATCCAAGACCACACCAAGACTTCTAACCTTGGCAGAGGAGCAGATAGAGGAGCCGTCAATAGTGAGGACCACATCACCAATCTTAATGAGCAGAGCCTGAGGAGCCACAATCATCAGCTCAGTCTAGCTACTATCGAGTTTCAAAAAAAATTGGGAAAATCCAGGATTTATTTCAAATAGGCAGTTAATAGCAGCCAAATATTTGGCCTCTTGTCACAACCTAAGGGACAGTCAGTGGAACAATGCACTAAGTTGAATGTACCATTTGTTTATCCTATTGTTACTGTTTGTTAGTAGTATTGTTACATGTTATCAGTACGCACTGTCATGTTAGGGTTGGGCTATGTTTGCTTTGGCAATATAAAAAAAACTCATTACATTGAAAATTCAAGAGAGAGAGAGGGAGGGAGAGAGAGATATGTTTTATCAGAGTTAGGACTAAGATTCAGGGGTCAGGATTGGTTATGCTCATAACGTTATGCTCATTGCATTCAGACACATTCCAATACATATAAATAACTTATGAACTAACTCTTATTGGAATGTGTACCATTTTGACAGATTGCATACAAGTTAGATATAATTCTGCCATACATAGAGGTTGACCAGAATGTTGAAAATAATGTACGGTAAAATGCACACACAAAATAGCCACATGCACGTGCAAATGTATGAAAGGAAAGTTTATTGAGTAACATTGCCTGCTAGCAATATTATGACTTGGCTGATAGACCACCAAAACGTTATATTTGCATTAAAAGACACGTGCTGATCTATACTGACTGTACCTTGCTGCTTCAATTGAACATGACGCACTTAGAACAAACTACGCATGTCGCCAGTTTTTATTTCCCATCCTCTTCTCTGTCTTCTTTTACTCCTTCTCCAATGTTCTCCTGAATAGACTAAAGTGTACTTTCGCATTGCAAGTATAGACCCTTTCTCTCGCTCTCTCTCTCTCTCTCTCTCTCTCTCTCTCTCTCTCTCTCTCTCTCTCTCTCTCTCTCTCTCTCTCTCTCTCTCTGTCCAGATCTCTGCCAGACACCACAGTCAAATATATAGGGTTTGTCCTCAACTTTACTCATATCACAAAACTTCACAAGTTGAAAATATACACAAGCTTTTTTTTAAGTACAAAAAAATATATAAATAATATTTTGATATGCAATTAGGTATTTCCTCGATAAATATTCGCTAATTTGCATACCACGAAAATCCATATACCAGATTATTGATAAGAGTCTGATTTTGTTGTTTTATTGTGATTACACACTAAATAGTCAGACTTTTACAGAGGGGTTTATAAAACTATACTTTTTTGATGGATTTATTCAAAAAATAACACTCATGTGTGAGACCCTTTTTTCATGAATTTACACATAAAGTGCCACATAAAATGAGAATGATAAAATATATAAAAAAAATCCTCTGTAAATGTCTGGCTTTAAGACCCAAGGACCAGTGTGTTCAAAGGTGAGGAATATGACTTGGCGTATGGGAAACGTAATTTTGAGAAAACGGCTGTTAAGTCAGCGCAATTACAACACACAAACGGACAAATGTTATTTTTTATATCACATGAACTAATCTCTTGTAGATATTTTTTATGAACCAGCTAACAATGTGCTCCAGAAAACAAGCTTTCAAACGACATATGATTCAATATGGAGAGCTTTTTTTTTTAAAGTCAACATTTTACATGAAAAAAGTAACAAAGATGAGATATATGCGTGCTGCAGTTGACAGACTTGGTATAAAATGTAAATAAATAAATAAATATGTATAAAAAAAAATCAATGATTCAATTTTATTTTATTTTTTTACATTTCATGAAAGTTTGGTAATTATAGTTGCTAAATATCTTGAAATCTGAAAATGTACTTATCGATGAAAAATCATCACTTTGACTGGTTTCTGGCCTTAAACTTCCTGATTACAATATATTCTCCTTGCATTACCACAACACACCACTAGGTGGCGAGTGTTAGCGTTGTGCTGGTCACGGGACTGAGGCGCAGATACGTTGCGCTAAAGTACTATTATGCTGGCGTGGACGTGCTGCTCATAACTTGCAGATGAGCATGGGCAACATCAGGTAATATGTCATGGACTTGTGGTAATTTACTGAGCAGTTCAGCAAACCCAACCAGTGCACGTTGTAAAATAAGAATAACTTAGTTATTAGTGCCGTCTTCTTGCTGGTAATAGGAAAGATATAGTTTGCCCAATTCGCCTTGTACTGCACGTTATGCTCATTTTCTGTGCGGTCTACGGATGCTCAAACGAGGTATGAAAAAGAAACAAAAATAATTTTAGAGAATTCCAAGTGAAGTGAGCAATCAGGAGGAACAAACGTTAAATGTATCAATTGAATGACGAGACAGATGATAAAGTCTAATATTTGGATATGTTCAGAATGTGACGTAGTGACAGGTCTCTATTATCTGTGATACTAATTGTTTATCTTAATGACGAGATTATGTTCCTATACATCGTATTATCTTCTATGTGGTCTGTAGGACTAATTATGTCAACTAAGTTACGTTCATCACGTTTGTGCAAGGTTAACCTAGAATACCTGACAATCCAAGTGTTATTCTAATATAATAAGCCTACATGCATTTTACGTTTTGTTTTTGGGAGTATGATAATACATTAATGACATACAATATGTGAGTACTATAACTGATACTATGAAGGCACCACCAGTAACAAACTCACATTTTAAAACGGTGCGCGCAATCTAAACATCTGAGTGGTGTCCAACTTCACACTAGATGGTTCACGTGATCTTATGGTGATGACGAACTTCTCTTACAAATCACAAATCACATTGCTTTTTGTAATTCATTAAATACAAAAAAAAACTACACTAACCAACTGCTTTCTCAATTGCAAATTTTTTTTTATCAATAGCACAAACCAAGTATAATAAGCCTTTCTTTTTTTAATAATGAATAGCTATTGCCTTGCATACTATCATGAATGAGTAAAATGTTTTGTAAAAGCTTGTAAAAAGTATAAAAACAGTTTAATATGTCTGTTACTCATACGTTCAAGTCTTGTGTATTTTGTGCAGGATTCTATCTCTGCTCAAATGTATAGTACCTTTCCTCATGAAGGGAGATATGCTGAAGTCCATGACTTTGGCAGTGGAGTAGTTGGCCATTTCGTTCTTTTACATGCTGTTGAACTGCACTCTTTCCCTCACCCTCTCCTTCTCCTCGACTGAGGTAGACAGACCCAGGAAGGAACACAGGCGGTCCAGCTCTCGCCCAGTGTCCTGCCAACACAATGTGTTATTATAATGTCTGCTCATCAGACGCCATGAGGAAGGCAGACATATTATTATTTCACAAAAGGAAAAACCAATAACTTTGAAGAAAGCAGATTAAAGAAGAGGTAGAGGATTTGAGAGTTGTTCTGCTTTCCTGTCCCACCAGCCCTTCACATGATCATACCAGGGCCCAAAAAGAAAAACACACAAACAAACACACACACATACGTACACACACAAACAAACAAACAAACAAATACAATTTAAAAGCTTTCGATTCCGTGTTCGTCTCACTCTTTCCATCCATGAATCTTAGTAGGAAGCTGTTCCAGTCTCCTGGCTCTGGCTGGACCAACATCATACGATCAAAGTGGAAATAGGACACAGCATTGTCCTTAGCATTACGAGCCACATAGACTACCTGCATGGGATGTGGGGAAATATTCAGAAATATATTTCACAATATCCATCAAATACCAATGGAGACTGCATGTGATAATGATTGCAACACTATCCAAAATTGTACTATTTGTTTCAGTGCAGCACAATTACCAAACCAAGCTGTTTTAAACTGTCAAATCTTTGTTGTCCATCAATTATATCAATACGGACAACAAAAGGTTAAGGAGATCAGGTCTACTGTACCCTGCACTTCTGCTCCCAAAAGGATTTGGGAGTAAACTGAACAGGGAGATGAGTTTTGATGAGACGGGGAGATGTTGTCAGCTTGTCTGCCAACTCAGCTCCTGTAGATGTTGAGGGATATGCATGTTTGGGTAGATGCCGCATGAAGCAGATTTATTTTGTGTTGAGATGTCAGTGAATAGCAGTATAACAGAAGTGACAGCAGATAGAGACACAGATGACTACCACTGACTAACCTGATGCCAGTGATGGGATGGCGATTTCCAGGAAGGGAACTCTCTCGTGAATAGGGATCGATGTTTGTCGTTCTGAGGATAACTGGTCGAAGTAGAGCAGATCCAGAATGAGGGAGACCCATGTGGTTCCTGAGAGAGAGAGAGAGAGAGAGAGAGAGAGAGAGAGAGAGAGAGAATAGCAGTCAGATCCCAATGGAAGCATCGACATGCAAATATGACGTCCTCACATACTGCACACTGACCTGCTTTGGGGTAGGTAGCGATAAGGATATAATCTGGTCTGGCCTGAAAGTTTTGAATTTTCTCCCAGTTGTCTATGAAATAGTGGATCATGGACACCCCATGGAAGTCAAACAGCTCTGGTCGTGGAGGTAACTTGAACTGAAATGGTAAAACATTAACTGATTACCTGGAATATGATATGGTGATATGGTGGTCATAATAACATGAACTTATTCCAACAAAGGTCAAATGGGATTTCTATCTTTGTTTTTTGTTCTGTTTTGAGGTTTCTATTTGAAAATGTGTCAAATTACGTTTTTCATGTATAATGCTAAAAGGATATTGAGGACATTAAACATAGGTATGTCCAATCTTGATATAATATGTTATCAGGCAAACACACCCACACAAACACAGGAACACACACACACACACACACACACACACACGCACGCACGCACACACACACACACACACACACACACACACACACACACACACACACACACACACACACACACACACACACAAACACACTCACAAGAACACAAAAGAGCTGCAATATAACACTGCTAGGTTGACTATAAAGTCAACAATTTAAAATGGGAAAAGAGGACCACATTACAAATTATGGTTCAGACCAACATATTTTTTATTGCTGCCTCACAATATTGATCATTAAATACCTGATGATTTCAATCGTCCTGCTTATGAAACATTATGGTATTTCAAATGGATCCTCTCAAATTGCTATCAGGTTTCCTTGTCCTCAATCTCTAAATTATGTTATGATTTTGTTTTCTGCGCATTTGTATAATCCCTGTTTTTCTTCAGGATCTGCACAGCGGCACTTGTTAACTGTTTGTTTTTAAAGTCCAGTACGGAGAATGACCTCTGCCCTTACTGCTCCTTCTTACCTCTGGTCGTGGAGTAAACTTGAACTGAGATGGTAAAACATTAACTGATTAACCGGAACAGTGATAACACATCAACGTATCCAAAAAAAGGTCAAATGGGATTTATAGACAATCTTTTTGTTCCCAATTTGCCTAGTAGGCCTACAACGTGTTATGCCCAAGTTCTGTGCGTTCTACAGATGCTCACACGAGGAAAGAAAAGGAAAACAAAATAATTTCAGAGCATTCCAAGGGAAGTGAGCCATCGAGGTGAACAAACGTTAAATGTATCGATTGAAAGTCGAGACAGATGATAAAGTCTAATATTTAACTAGGATATGTTGCTAACATGACGGTAGTGACAAGTCTCTATTATCTGTGACACCCATTGTTTATCTTAATGAAGAGACTATGTTCCTATACATTCTATTGTCTTATTTGTGTGTTAAATAATATCTTATTTGTTTGTGTGTAATAGCACCTAAATTATGGAACGTATTAGATTCGCCCCTTCTGTCGATTCCTTCAAATCCAAGCTCAAAACTTATTTTCATTAGCCTTTGCATCTTAGTGGTTTTCTATGCACTTAGCTTGTATATAGTATGTATATGTATCACAACTGTTTTTTTCTGTATTGTTGTTATGTTTGATATACTGTATCTGAATGTATTGTACAGCACTTTGGTCAGCTCTGCCTGTTTTAAACGTGCTCTATAAATAAACATGATTTGATTTGATTTGTTGTCTGTACCAATAGGACTAATTATGTCAACTAAATAAGGTTCATCATCAAGTGATCTTATGGTGAGGATAAACTTCTCTTACAAATCACAAATCACATTGAATTGCTTCACATTTGTAGTTCATTAAATAAATAAAAACTACAATTAATTGCAATTAATTAATAGCACAAACTGAATATAATAAGTCTTTATTTATTTAACAATGAATAATTACTGCTTTATATACTATAATTGATTTATATACAATTGATTTTCCAATGTCATCTTCATTAATAAAATTGTGCCTAGATGTCATCAAAAGCACAAAAAAACTTCTCTTACAATATAAAGTCTCTAAACCTCAGTGCGGAATTGTACAGTTGTGTTCTTCATCTTTTCTCTATAATGTTTATCAAACTTTTCATTCTGAGCCACAGTGAAATGATTTTTCCAGTCACCAACTTGTCCTGGAAAAATATGGAGAAAAGCAGACATGTTTGTAGTTTTCTTCTATCTTGACACAAACTATATTCTTCTTAGGCTAAGGATTCTATATTTACTTCATTTTAAATTACCTTTCCTCATGAAGGGCGATATGCTGAAGTCCATGACTTTGGCAGTGGAGTAGTTGGCCATTTCGTTCTTTTTCATGCTGTTGAACTGCACTCTTTCCCTCACCCTCTCCTTCTCCTCGACTGAGGTAGACAGACCCAGGAAGGAACACAGGCGGTCCAGCTCTCGCCCAGTGTCCTGCCAGCACAATGTGTTATTATAATGTCACCTGTTCTACACATAAAACCTGTAGCTATAAACTATAAGTAAACTATAAAGTAAACTATAAATATAAGATAAAACAGATTTTAAAAACCTTTAGTAAATCTTATGTAATAGATATATACAGTCACATTATGCCACCCCTCGTACAATTGCAATAGAACTTTCAAATATAGATTTAGAATAATATAACTAAAGCAAGCATATGATTTGTGACTGATAGATGAATGACTCTCCTGTATGTTTTGATCATATTTAGAATATCTACTGTTAAGGGTAAACTCACCTCGATCAGATCCTCAAAGAAGAGGTAGAGGATTTGAGAGTAGTTCTCTTTCCTGTCCCACCAGCCCTTCACATGATCATACCAGGGCCCAAACACCACTGAGCACACGGCACATCAGACGCCATGAGGAAGGCAGACATATTATTATGTCACAAAAGAAAAAAACAATAACTTTGAACAAAGCAGATTAAAAGAAAAACACACAAACAAACAGACACATACACACACAAACAAACAAACAAATACAATTTAAAAGCTTTCGATTCCGTGTTCGACTCACTCTTTCCATCCATGAATCTTTGTAAGAAGCTGTTCCAGTCTCCTGGCTCTGGCTGGACCAAGTTCATACGATCAAAGTGGAAATAAGACACAGCATTGTCCTTAGCATTACGAGCCACATAGACTACCTGCATGGGATGAGGAGAAATATTCAGAAACATATTTCACAAAATCGATCAAATATCAACGGAGAGTGAATATGTTGGTGGACATTGATGGTAATTACACTAAATGCAGTTGTACTGCTACAACATGATTGCAACACTATCCAAAATGGTACTATTTCTTTCAGTGCAGTGCAATTACAAAACCAAGCTGTTTTAGATATTCAAATCTTTGTTGTCTATCAATTATAAGAATAAGGAATGCCTCTTGAAATGATACTGTCCTACATCTTAACAAAACATAGTTGTGCAAAACTATATATGAATGGACATATACCTTGAGCTATGCATGCTATGTGCATGTACATTTTGACAGCAAAACTCAAACAAACAAACAACAAAAGGTGGAGGAGATCAGGTCTACTGTACCCTGCACTTCTGCTCCCAAAAGGATCTGGGAATAAACTGAACAGGGAGATGAGTTTTGATGAGACGGGGAGATGTTGTCAACTTGTCTGCCAACTCTGCTCCTGTAGATGTTGAGGTATATGCATGTTTGGGTATACACTGTAAAAAATCTGTAGTTTTCCATATTTTTTCCTTTTTATTTTACAGATTTTCAATAAGAGACCGTGAATTTAGAAGTCTAATGTAAAATCACATGGAATACCTGTCACTGCGATTAACCATAATATTTAAAAAAAATGTAAGGAACATTTATTTTTTTTCAGATACAAATACTGTTAAATTACAAATTTATCATACACCGGCAGCTAGCGCCCCAGCTGCCGGAAAATTACAGTTTTTTTATGTTTTGGCATGAACAATATATATATACATATTTTTAGATGTCAGTGAGTGGAAGGACAAAAGAGGTTCTTGACAAGATAGAGACAGATAACTACCACCTTTTTCACCAGATTGTGAGATCTAACCTGGTGTCATTGTTGGGATGGTGATTTCCAGGAAGGGAACTCTCTGTTGAATAGGGATCGATGTTTGTCGTTCTGAGGATAACTGGCCGAAGTAGAGCAGATCCAGGATGAGGGAGACCCATGTGGTTCCTGAGAGAGAGAGAGAGAGAGAGAGAGAGAGAGAGAGAGAGAGAGAGAGAGAGAGAGAGAGAGAGAGAGAGAGAGAGAGAGAGAGAGAGAGAGAGAGAGAGAGAGAGAGAGAGAGAGAGAGAGAGAGAGAGAGATAAGGATGTCGTCCGAGAGAGAGAGAGAGAGACAGCTCTGGTCGTGGAGCGAGAACTGAAAATGGTAAAACATTAACTGAGAGAGAAATCAGACAAAGATAGGGAGAGAGAGAGAGAGAGAATAGCAGTCAGATTCCAATGCAAGCATCGACATGCAAATATAACGTCCTCACATACTGCACACTGACCTGCTTTGGGGTAGGTAGCTATAAGGATGTCGTCCGGTCTGGCCTGAAAGTTTTGAATTTTCTCCCAGTTGTCTGTGAAATAGTGGATCATGGACACCCCATGGAAGTCAAACAGCTCTGGTCGTCACATCATCAATAAACACAAGGAGGTTGGAAGCCATTGAACTGAAATGGTAAAACATTAACTGATTATCTGGAACAGTTATAACATAATAAATGGTTTGCACCTTGTGGTGAATCCTTTGTATTTAACAAAGGTCAAATGTTGTGATTTTTTCTTCACCATGGAAAGGATTCTGCGATTCCACCACTGTTTTTTGTTCTGTTCTGAGGTTCCCATTTCTGCTATCTCTCTGTACATTCATAATGCTAAAAGGATGTTGTGTGTTCACACGTTTAAAATACACCTGTCATGTCTAATCAGGTTAACATATGTTTTGAGACACACAAACATAATTGAGCAATCACTGTAATATAACACTGTTAGATTTACTATAACATAAAAAAGGGAAAATGAGATGAATGCAATGAATTACATGTCAGATCAAAAGTTAATTATAATTTGAATGCTACTATGAAAAATGTATAATTAAATACCTGTTGATTTCCATCCTCCTGCTTAAGTGACATTATGGTATTTCAAAAGAATCCTCTCAAATTCCGCCAGGTTCCCTTCTCTTTTATCTCTTCATGCCGTTTAAATGTTTGTGTAAATCACTTCTTTATACATGATCTGCACAGCCGCACTCTCCACTGTCTGTTTCGATGACAATGGCAAGCAGGTCCCACCTCTCCTTCTCAAATTACCGTACTGTGTCGTGCTTCTAAAGATCCACGACTTTTGTAGAAGTTACTTTATCTTGAAACGAAGAAAACATTATACTCATTGCATTCAGACACATTCCAATACATATAAATAACTTATGAACTAACTCGCATTGGAATGTATAACATTTTGACAAATTGCATACGTCAGATATAATTCTGCCATACATAGAGGTTGACCAGAATGTTGAAAATGACGTACGTAAATGCACACACAAAATGTCCACATGCACGTGCAAATGCATGTAAAGAATCAAATGCATGTAAAGAATCAAATGCATGTAAAGAAAGTTTATTGAGTAACATTGCCTGCTAGCAATATTATGACTTGGCTGATAGGCCACCACAACGTTCTTTTTGCATTAAAACACACGTGCTTATCAATACTTTGCTGCTTCAATTGAACATGACGCACTTAGAACAAACACGCATGTCTATTGAGTTTTAATTTCCCATCCTCTTCTCTGTCGTCTTCTACGCCTTCTCCAATGTTCTCCTGAATAGTTTGACTAAAGTGTACTTTCGGATTACAAGTAGGCCCTTTCTCTCGCTCCCTCTCTCTCTGTCCAGATCCCATCCAAACTTCCTGATTACAACATATTCACCTTGCATTACCACAACACACCACTGGGCGAGTGGTAGAGTGCTGCTCATAACTTGCAGATGAACATGGGCAACATCAGGTAATATGTCATGGATTTGTGGTAATTTACTGAACAGTTCAGCAAACCCGACCAGTGCACGTTGTAAAATAAGAATAACTTAATTATTAGTGCCGTCTTCTTGCTGGTAATAGGAAAGCTATAGTTTGCCCAATTCGACTTGTACTGCACTTATGCTCATTTTCTGTGCGGTCTACGGATGCTCGAACGAGGTATGAAAAATAAAAAAAAATAATTTCAGAGAATCCAAGTGAAGTGAGAAATCAGGGGGAACAAACGTTAAATGTATCAATTGAATGACGAGACAGATGATAAAGTCTAATATTTGGATCAGGACAGGTGTCGTGACCAATTCAGTTCCCCCTCTGATTCCTGTTCCCCCTAGCGGAGCTGGGCTAAGATTTCTGCTATCAGTGGAAATCGCGCGTACTTTATAAATCACCGAATCAATGCGTGTGCGCACGTATTTCTACGGGTTGCAAAGATGACCAAACAATATAGAAAATAGCTTGCGCTTGCTCGCCGATAGTTCCCAAAAGACTAAACGCTACGATTTGTTCAACATTTGTCAGCAGTGTTGCTTATTCTAACTGTCTTTAAATGTAAAAATCGAATTGCAGTAGTGCAAACTATGTAAATATTTACAGCCTATATTCGCAACAAAAAAAATCCCTTTTAAACTTTTTTGTTACCTCTGAAACTTTTATTAGATTTAAAACAACTGTCGGTGTTTTCAAGGTTGTCTCTTCTTATAATTTTCGTTTCCTCGGTGAACTTACTATATGTATACCTGTGTGTGTGCCAGGGTATGCAAAGGGTGTTTAGTAAGGCAGGGGGGAACATTTTTCGCTATGTGTTTTTGTCATTGTGGGAAAATGTTCCCCCCTCTATCCAAGGAAGTCAAAGACCAAATGACACCAAATTGATCATGAATTACCATCAGGGCACACAGAGTCTCCACAGAAAGTTTCACCCTCCAGCTGCAAAGGGTTCCTGGTTTAGCAGGGGGAAACATTTTTCCCTATGTGTTTTTGTCACTGTGAGAAAATGTTCCCCCCTCTATCCAAGGAAGTCAGAGTCCAAATGACACCAAATTGATCATGCATTACCATCTGGGCACACAGAGTCTCCACCGAAAGTTTCAACATCCATCTGTAAAGGGTTCCTGGTTTAGCAGGGGGGAACATTTTTCCCTATGTGTTTTTGACATTGTGGGAAAATGTTCCCCCCTACTATCCAAGGAAGTCAAAGTCCAAACGACACCAAATTGATCATGCATTACCATCTGGGCACACAGAGTCTCCACAGAGAGTTCTAACATTCAGCTACAAAGGGTTCCTGGTTTAGCAGGGGGAACATTTTTCCCTATGTGTTTTTGACATTGTGGGAAAATGTTCCCCCTCTATCCAAGGAAGTCAAAGTCCAAATGACACCAAATTGATCATGCATTACCATCTGGGCACACAGAGTCTCCACAGAAAGTTTCGACATCCATCTGTAAAGGGTTCATTCTTTAGCAGGGGGGAACATTTTTCCCTATGTGTTTTTGACATTGTGGGAAAATATTCCCCCCTCTATCCAAGGAAGTCAAAGTCCAAACGACACCAAATTGATCATGCATTACCATCTGGGCACACAGAGTCTCCACAGAGAGTTCTAACATTCAGCTACAAAGGGTTCCTGGTTTAGCAGGGGGAACATTTTTCCCTATGTGTTTTTGACATTGTGGGAAAATGTTCCCCCTCTATCCAAGGAAGTCAAAGACCAAATGACACCAAATTGATCATGAATTACCATCAGGGCACACAGAGTCTCCACAGAAAGTTTCGACATCCATCTGTAAAGGGTTCATTCTTTAGCAGGGGGGAACATTTTTCCCTATGTGTTTTTGACATTGTGAGAAAATGTTCCCCCTCTATCCAAGGAAGTCAAAGTCCAAACGACACCAAATTGATCATGCATTACCGTCTGGGCACACAGAGTCTCCACAGAGAGTTCTAACATTCAGCTACAAAGGGTTCCTGTTTTTGCTGGGGGGAACATTTTTCCCTATGTGTTTTTGACATTTTGGGAAAATGTTCCCCCCTCTATCCAAGGAAGTCAAAGTCCAAATGACACCAAATTGATCATGCATTACCATCTGGGCACACAGAGTCTCCACAGAAAGTTTCGACATCCATCTGTAAAGGGTTCATTCTTTAGCAGGGGGGAACATTTTTCCCTATGTGTTTTTGACATTGTGGGAAAATGTTCCCCCTCTATCCAAGGAAGTCAAAGTCCAAACGACACCAAATTGATCATGCAGTACCATCTGGGCACACAGAGTCTCCACAGAGAGTTCTAACATTCAGCTACAAAGGGTTCCTGGTTTAGCAGGGGGAACATTTTTCCTATGTGTTTTTGACATTGTGGGAAAATGTTCCCCCTCTATCCAAGGAAGTCAAAGTCCAAATGACACCAAATTGATCATGCATTACCATCTGGGCACACAGAGTCTCCACAGAAAGTTTCGACATCCATCTGTAAAGGGTTCATTCTTTAGCAGGGGGGGACATTTTTCCCTATGTGTTTTTGACATTGTGGGAAAATGTTCCCCCCTCTATCCAAGGAAGTCAAAGTCCAAACGACACCAAATTGATCATGCATTACCATCTGGGCACACAGAGTCTCCACAGAGAGTTCTAACATTCAGCTACAAAGGGTTCCTGGTTTAGCAGGGGGGAACATTTTTCCCTATGTGTTTTTGTCATTAGGGGAAAATATTCCCCCCTCTATCCAAGGAAGTCAAAGTCCAAATGACACCAAATTGATCATGCATTACCATCTGGGCACACAGAGTCTCCACAGAAAGTTTCGACATCCATCTGTAAAGGGTTCATTCTTTAGCAGGGGGGAACATTTTTCCCTATGTGTTTTTGACATTGTGGAAAATGTTCCCCCCTCATCCAAGGAAGTCAAAGTCCAAATGACACCAAATTGATCATGCATTACCATCTGGGCACACAGAGTCTCCACAGAAAGTTTAGCAGGGGGAACATTTTTCCCTATGTGTTTTTGACATTGTGGGAAAATGTTCCTATCCAAGGAAGTCAAAGTCCAAACGACACCAAATTGATCATGCATTACCATCTGGGCACACAGAGTCTCCACAGAGAGTTCTAACATTCAGCTACAAAGGGTTCCTGGTTTAGCAGGGGGGAACATTTTTCCCTATGTGTTTTTGACATTGTGGGAAAATGTTCCCCCCTCTATCCAAGGAAGTCAAAGTCCAAATGACACCAAATTGATCATGCATTACCATCTGGGCACACAGAGTCTCCACAGAAAGTTTCGACATCCATCTGTAAAGGGTTCATTCTTTAGCAGGGGGGAACATTTTTCCCTATGTGTTTTTGACATTGTGGGAAAATGTTCCCCCCTCTATCCAAGGAAGTCAAAGTCCAAACGACACCAAATTGATCATGCATTACCATCTGGGCACACAGAGTCTCCACAGAGAGTTCTAACATTCAGCTACAAAGGGTTCCTGGTTTAGCAGGGGGAACATTTTTCCCTATGTGTTTTTGACATTGTGGGAAAATGTTCCCCCTCTATCCAAGGAAGTCAAAGTCCAAATGACACCAAATTGATCATGCATTACCATCTGGGCACACAGAGTCTCCACAGAAAGTTTCGACATCCATCTGTAAAGGGTTCATTCTTTAGCAGGGGGGAACATTTTTCCCTATGTGTTTTTGACATTGTGGGAAAATGTTCCCCCCTCTATCCAAGGAAGTCAAAGTCCAAACGACACCAAATTGATCATGCATTACCATCTGGGCACACAGAGTCTCCACAGAGAGTTCTAACATTCAGCTCCAAAGGGTTCCTGGTTTAGCAGGGGGGAACATTTTTCTCCATGTGTTTTTGTCATTGTGGGAAAATGTTCCCCCCTCTATCCAAGGAAGTCAAAGTCCAAATGACACCAAATTGATCATGCATTACCATCTGGGCACACAGAGTCTCCACAGAAAGTTTAGACTCCATCTGTAAAGGGTTCATTCTTTAGACTCTGTGTGACATTGTGGGAAAATGTTCCCCCTCTATCCATGGTCCAAATGACACCAAATTGATCAATTACCATCTGGAGTTCCTGGTTTGACTTCAAGGGCACACAGAGTCTCCACAGAGAGTTCTAGGGGGGAACATTTTCTCTATGTGTTTTTGTCATTGTGGGAAAATGTTCCCTCTGTCCAAAACAAATGACACCGAATTGATCAAACCATCTGGAGCAATCTCCACAGAGAGTTCTAACATTCAGCTAAAAGGAGCAGGGGGGAACATTTTTCTCTATTACAGTTCCCCCCTCTATCCAAGGAAGTCAAAGTCCAAATGACTTCTGATCATGCATTACCATCTGGGCACACAGAGTCTGTTTCAACATCCATCTGTGCCCAGACAGTAGTGAAGTGAATGCTCAGTGTACATATGTAGGACACAATACATTTGGTGACACGGTAAATTCGGTGTCATTTGTACTTTGACTTCCTTGGATAGAGGGGGGAACATTTTCCCACAATGTCAAAAACACATAGGAAAAAATGTTCCCCCCTGCTAAACCAGGAACCCTTTACAGATGGATGTTAGAACTCTCTGTGGAGACTCTGTGTGCCCAGATGGTAATGCATGATCAATTTGGTGTCGTTTGGACTTTGACTTCCTTGGATAGAGGGGGGAACATTTTCCCACAATGTCAAAAACACATAGGGAAAAATGTTCCCCCCTGCTAAACCAGGAACCCTTTGTAGCTGAATGTTAGAACTCTCTGTGGACACTCTGTGTGCCCAGATGGTAATGCATGATCAATTTGGTGTCGTTTGGACTTTGACTTCCTTGGATAGATGGGGGAACATTTTCCCACAATGTCAAAAACACATAGGGAAAAATGTTCCCCCCTGCTAAACCAGGAACCCTTTGTAGCTGAATGTTAGAACTCTCTGTGGAGACTCTGTGTGCCCAGATGGTAATGCATGATCAATTTGGTGTCGTTTGGACTTTGACTTCCTTGGATAGAGGGGGGAACATTTTCCCACAATGTCAAAAACACATAGGGAAAAATGTTCCCCCCTGCTAAACCAGGAACCCTTTACAGATGGATGTTGTTGAAACTTTCGGTGGAGACTCTGTGTGCCCAGATGGTAATGCATGATCAATTTGGTGTCATTTGGACTTTGACTTCCTTGGATAGAGGGGGGAACATTTTCTCACAGTGACAAAAACACATAGGGAAAAATGTTTCCCCCTGCTAAACCAGGAACCCTTTGCAGCTGGAGGGTGAAACTTTCTGTGGAGACTCTGTGTGCCCTGATGGTAATTCATGATCAATTTGGTGTCATTTGGTCTTTGACTTCCTTGGATAGAGGGGGGAACATTTTCCCACAATGACAAAAACACATAGCGAAAAATGTTCCCCCCTGCCTTACTAAACACCCTTTGCATACCCTGGCACACACACAGGTATACATATAGTAAGTTCACCGAGGAAACGAAAATTATAAGAAGAGACAACCTTGAAAACACCGACAGTTGTTTTAAATCTAATAAAAGTTTCAGAGGTAACAAAAAAGTTTAAAAGGGATTTTTTTTGTTGCGAATATAGGCTGTAAATATGTACATAGTTTGCACTACTGCAATTCGATTTTTACATTTAAAGACAGTTAGAATAAGCAACACTGCTGACAAATGTTGAACAAATCGTAGCGTTTAGTCTTTTGGGAACTATCGGCGAGCAAGCGCAAGCTATTTTCTATATTGTTTGGTCATCTTTGCAACCCGTAGAAATACGTGCGCACACGCATTGATTCGGTGATTTATAAAGTACGCGCGATTTCCACTGATAGCAGAAATCTTAGCACAGCTCCGCTAGGGGGAACAGGAATCAGAGGGGGAACTGAATTGGTCACGACACCGGCGTCACGGGTGGGCCTAAGCGGGCAAGGCCCGGCCTACGCGAATCTAGGCCCGGCCTCCTGATGACGTGATCTGAATTGTAAATCATTGTTTTTTATGTGAATTTACTTAATAGGATATGTAATTAAAATCAACCACCCCTTCAAAATATAATACTACTACTACTAATAATTATAATAATAGCCTAATAATAATGGTTTTAAAAGATAAAATATGACCAGACTCGTAACTGACTGACTGAGATTAGGTCCAATCATAGCATGCCAATGCGATCAGGCCAGTGAGGCCATCACGATCTGAATTGTTCTTGACTTGGCTGCTTTGTCCACGCTCCTATCACTGATCGGACTGCTTGACGGCATGATGGACATTAGAAAATGGCTAAAGTCTAGCAAACCGACTACACCTTCAGTATCTTCAGACTCAGAGAATACCACTGCAGCTGGAAACGATAAACCAGTAGAAATTAGCCCTGCGAGTGCGACTGTCTGTGGAACCTCTAGCTTCATGCCACACTGCTGCTACTACTGATAGCCATGTCACTCTACTCTTGTTAATTCGGATCAGTTGACTAGAAATCGCTACTATCTTTCCTCAATTGTTGACATGGTAGAATTTCTCGCGGTGAATCAATTGCCTCTAAGAGGGGACCATGATGCATTTGCCAGCATGGCAGAAGGGGGTAGTGGACTTTTTCTGTCTTTATTTGAGTATACACTGCGAAAAGATTCAGATCTGGCTAAAATAGCCGCAACTATACCACGCAATGCAACGTACACCAGCCACGATATTCAAAACCAACTAATTGCAATAATGAGTGATTTAGTCACCGAAGAAATCCTTAAGGAAATAGGGGATTCTTGGTATACGATCAAAGTTGACGGGACAAGGGACCCCACGGGCTGCGAAAACATATCTATAGTTGTGCGTTTTGTCAACGCGGATTATGCCCCAACAGAGCGCCTACCTGCCATCGCAACAGCTGATAAGGGTGACGCTGAGACCCTGATAAATACGATTATTGCAGAGCTAGGAAAAGCGGGGCTTAA
The DNA here is from genome assembly GCA_026901105.3 of Galaxias olidus. Taxonomy (NCBI): domain Eukaryota; kingdom Metazoa; phylum Chordata; class Actinopteri; order Galaxiiformes; family Galaxiidae; genus Galaxias; species Galaxias olidus. Next base: position 136,090 of record JAPMUY010000684.1, on the reverse strand, counting down.
TACAGATAAAGTGTTGAGTCAGGTTTATGACGGGGCCTCTGTCATGTCAGGCAAGAATGGAGAGGTGCAGAAGCTCCTTCAGGACAAACTTGGCCGGGATATACCCTATGTACACTGCTTTAATCACCAGCTTCACCTAGTTCTTATCCATGCTATGTCAACGGAGGTAGTGATCGGGGTTTTTATTGCACTTGTAATTTGCTTTTCAAATTCTTTAGAAAGCCCACGGTCGCAATTCACTACACAGGAGAAAAACTAAAAAGGTTACTTGACCAGTGGTGGACGGGTCACCTAGCCACCGTTTCGGTGATACTCAAGTCCATGGAAGATATGGCTGCAGTACGTTCAGAAATTGAAAGCTCGCAGGCGTATGGATCAGATGTGCGGATTGAGGCAACAGGGTTACTACGAGCAGTAATGCAACCTAGCTTTACGTTTATTTCACATCTTGTCAACAAGATCCTACTCCTTTTCGACCCCCCAAACAAGATGCTCCCGGCGGAACACATGGATCTGTTGTCTGGTGTGCAACTAGTGAACACTGTGTCACAGTGCATCGATAAACTTCGCTCCGTGACAGAGTTCCAACGAATTTGGGATAATTGCAGTGCATTGGGTTATGGGGCAGGGCCAATCAAGAGAAGGAGGACAATAAACACAAATTTCCAACAATACGTTGTAGAAGAGACCGTGGGGAATAATCACGATAATGAAAAGCGTGAGCTGCGCAGCTATTTTACAGTGCCATTGATGCGGTTCATGGGGAGATAGCTGTGCGTTTTGGAGAGCGCAATAGCAAACTGCTCCATGCACTTGTAGCACTTGACCCAGAACGGGAGTCGTTTCTGGATGTACAAAAAGTGACACCTTTATTGGATTTAATCAGCACTCAACTAGTTGAATCAGAACATGCAGTTGCGAGACAGTTTTTACAGACAGAAATGGACGCTTCCCCTCCAGAAAAAGGAAAATGGACAATCGGGAGACTTTTGACCACTTTCCACAAGCCCCTCGAGGCAATGCCAAGTGTTTTGACAGCTTTGAAAAACGCGTTAACTTTTGGAGCTTCCACCGCCATGTGCGAAAACTCTTTTTCCACTTTGAAAAACGTTTTTAGTGACTACAGGCGTAGCATGCTGCATCCTCGCAAAGCACAGTTAATTCAACTGGCCTTCGAAAGGGACTTAACAAAAAAATGTAGGGGCGAGTTGCAGGAGGATATCTTAAGGAGATTTAATGCTGCCGAAAAACGTCGACTTCAGCTGTACTAGTTGAAGCAGCAGAGATTGGTGAGTTAACATGTTTACCATTTACATATTCACACCCGCCGTTGTGTGTGTGCGCGCGTGTGTGTGTGCCTGTTGTGACGTCCCAGAATCACCGGCTGGTCTGTTTGCACTGGCTACCGGTGCACCAGCCTAATGCGGTGTGCCCTGCTGGTAGCACTTTGTCTCTGGCTGAGAGAGTGAATGACCTGTTCACTGTTTAACAACCCACTGTGACGGCGGTGTGGTCTGTAAGTCTACTCCGTGTGTGAGTAGCGCAGTTTATTGTTGGTGGCAATACAGGCTTACATGCTGCATTGTCAGTACACTGTATTTAATTCATAGGCCTACTTACTATGATACCCAGGGCACTTGTAAATATAAAAGCATTTGATTTTAGTTTTTTAGCCTTCATTTTAAAACGGGCCCGTCCTAGAAAATTAAATGCCCGCTCCATAAATGTATTCTGGCGCCGGGGCTGATTTGGATATGTTCAGAATATGACGTAGTGACAGGTCTCTATTATCTGTGATACACATTGTTTATCTTAATGACGAAATTATGTTCCTATACATCGTATTATCTTGTATGTTGTCTGTAGGACTAATTATGTCAACTAAGTTACGTTCATCATCCATATAGGCTGTTTGTGCAAGGTTAACCTAGAATACCTGACAATCCAAGTGTTATTCTAGTATATTAGGCCTACATGCATTTTACGTTTTATTTTTGGGAGTATGATAATACATTAATTTCATACAGTATGTGAGTACTATAAATGATACTATGAGGGCACCACGAGTAACAAACTCACATTTTAAAACGGTGCGCACAATCTAAACATCTGCGGTGTGTCCAACTACACACTAGATGGTTCACGTGATCTTATGGTGATGACAAACTTCTCCTACGAATCACAATTCACGTTGCTTTTTGTAGTTCATTAAATACAAAAAAAACTACACTAACCAACTGCTTTCTCAATTGCAAATTTTATTTAATCAATAGCACACACCAAATATAATAAGCCTTTATTTATTTAATAATGAATAATTATTGCCTTACATACTATTATGAATGAGTAAAATGTTTTGTAAAAGTTTGTAAAAAGTATAAAAACAGTTTAATATGTCTGTTACTCATACGTTCAAGTCTTGTGCATATAAAGGTACTTTTTGTCCATTGAATTCCATTCTTTCCTATGACGTAATCTAGTGAATATGTGGAGCTTTGAAGTAATATTAGCTGTCCCTGATTAATACAATGGAGCTAAATAATTTGGTAACACTTTATAATAACTTTCAGTAATAAGAAGTTATTAGACCATCAATAAACTATTATCTCTTTAGTAAAGGTGTGATAGCGATTTATAAATAATTTCTAAAAGATGAGTTACTGTATTTAGGCATTAGTAAATTATGAATTGGAAGCTGATCATTATCATCTCACAAATAATCAATGCAGAGTAACAGGAAAAAACCTACAGAAAGCAGACTGAACCAACCAAGAATGTGCAGTTCATGTCAAGGCAAAGTTCTCAATCCAAAAAATTTAACAAAATAACAGTTATTAAGCTTTTAGAAATGATTTATAGATATTTATCACACATTTACTAATAAGAAGATTCTAGTTTATTGATGATCTAATAACTTCTTATTCATGAAAGTTATTATAAAGTGTTACAAATAATTTAATTAATGTTATTTTTCCAATGTCATCTTCATTAATAATATCATGCCTGAAGGTCATCATAGACCACAACAAAACGTCTCTTACAATATAAAGTCTCTAAACCTCAGTGCGGAATTGTACAGTTGTGTTCTTCATCTTCTCTCTATAATGCTTATCAAACTCTTCATTCTGAGCCACAGTGAAATGATTCTTCCAGTCACCAACTTGTCCTGGAGAAATGTGGAGAAAAGCAGACATGTTTGTAGTTTTCTTCTATCTTGACACAAACTATATTCTTCTTAGGCTAAGGATTCTATCTCTGCTGAAATGTATAGTACCTTTCCTCATGAAGGGAGATATGCTAAAGTCCATGACTTTGACAGTGGAGTAGTTGGCCATTTCGTTCTTTTTCATGCTGTTGAACTGCACTCTTTCCCTCACCCTCTCCTTCTCCTCGACTGAGGTAGACAGACCCAGGAAGGAACACAGGCGGTCCAGCTCTCGCCCAGTGTCCTGCCAACACAATATGTTATTATAATGTCACCTGTTCTACACATAAAACCTGTAGCTATAAACTATAAGTAAACTATAAAGTAAACTATAAATATAAGATAAAACAGATTTTAAAAACCTTTAGTAAATCTTATGTAATAGATATATACAGTCACATCATGCCACCCCTCGTACAATTGCAATAGAACTTTCAAATATAGATTTAGAATAATATAACTAAAGCAAGCATATGATTTGTGACTGATAGATGAATGACTCTCCTGTATGTTTTGATCATATTTAGAATATCTACTGTTAAGGGTAAACTCACCTCGATCAGATCCTCAAAGAAGAGGTAGAGGATTTGAGAGTTGTTCTCTTTCCTGTCCCACCAGCCCTTCACATGATCATACCAGGGCCCAAACACCACTGAGCGCACGGCACATCAGACGCCACGAGGCAAACATAGGATTATTTTACATAAGTACCGATAACCTAACAAACAGAAGGTCAACACAAAGACACACACACACACACACACACTTTGAAAGCTTTCCATTCTGTGTTTGACTCACTCTTTCCATCCATGAATCTTTGTAAGAAGCTGTTCCAGTCTCCTGGCTCTGGCTGCACCAAGTTCATACGATCAAAGTGGAAATAAGACACAGCATTGTCCTTAGCATTACGAGCCACATAGACTACCTGCATGGGATGAGGAGAAATATTCAGAAACATATTTCACAATATCCATCAAATATCAATGGACACTGAATGTGTTGGTGGACATTGATGTAAATTATTATATATTCTGTACTGCTACAACATGATTGCAACACTATCCATAATGGTACTATTTCTTTCAGTGCAGCACAATTACCAAACCAAGCTGTTTTAAATGTTCAAATCTTTGTTGCCCATCAATTATAAAAATAAGGAATGCCTTTTGACATCTAACTGTTGTTGTAAAACAATATATGAATGGACATGACAAATAAACATTGAAACTCAAACAAACAAACAACAAAAAGTGGAGGAGATCAGGTCTACTGTACCCTGCACTTCTGCTCCCAAAAGGATCTGGGAATAAACTGAACAGGGAGATGAGTTTTGATGAGACGGGGAGATGTTGTCAACTTGTCTGCCAACTCTGTTCCTGTAGATGTTGAGGTATATGCATGTTTGGGTAGATACCGCATGAAGAAAAAAAAAATTATGTCAGCGTATGGAAATATAACAGAAGTTCTTAACAACAGATAAAGACACAGATATAACTATCATCTCTCTGTGAGATCTAACCTGATGCCATTGATGGGACGGTGATTTCCAGGAAGGGAACTCTCTCGTGAATAGGGATCGATGTTTGTCGTTTGGAGGATAACTGGTCGAAGTATAGCAGATCTAGGATGAGGGAGACCCAGAGAGAGAGAGAGAGAGAGAGAGAGAGAGAGAGAGAGAGAGAGAGAGAGAGAGAGAGAGAGAGAGAGAGAGAGAGAGAGAGAGAGAGAGAGAGAGAGAGAGAGAGAGAGAGAGAGAGAGAGAGAGAGAGAGAGAGAGAGAGAGAGAGAGAGAGAGAGAGAGAGAGAGAGAGAGAGAGAGAGAGAGAGAGAGAGAGCGATAGGGATGGAGAGACAGAGCGAGAACGAGAGAAACAGACAAAGATAGGGACGGAGAGAGAGAGAGAATAACATTCAGATTCCAATGCAAGCATCGACATGCAAATATAACGTCCTCACATACTGCACACTGACCTGCTTTGGGGTAGGTAGCGATAAGGATATCATCTGGTCTGGCCTGAAAGTTTTTAATTTTCTCCCAGTTGTCTGTGAAATAGTGGATCATGGACACCCCATGGAAGTCAAACAGCTCTGGTCGTGGAGGTAACTTGAACTGAAATGGTAAAACATTAACTGATTATCTGGAACAGTTATAACATAATAAACGTATCCAAACAAAGGTCAAATGGGATTCACAGATTATATTTTGTTCTGTTCTGAGGTTCCCATTTGTGTTGTACATTCATAATGCTAAAAGGATGTTGAGGACACGTTTAAAATAGTCATGTCTAATCTTAACATAATATGTTTTGAGACACAAACATATTTGAGCAATCACTGTAATATAACATTGTTAGATTTACTATAACATAAAAAAAGGGAAAATGAGATGAATGCAATGAATTACATGTCAGATCAAAAGTTAATTATAATTTGAATGCTACTATGAAAAATGTATAATTAAATACCTGTTGATTTCCATCCTCCTGCTTAAGTGACATTATTATGGTGGTCATAATAATATGAACTTATTCCAACAAAGGTCAAATGGGATTTCTCTCTTTGTTTTTTGAGGTTCCCATTTGAAGATGCATGAAATAACAAACTTCAATGTTTTTCTATGCCATGTTATACATTTGATACATTACAAGGATGTTGAGGACCTTTAGCATAGGTTTGTCTAATCTTAATATAATGTGTTATCAGGCAAACACACCCACAAGAACACAAAAGAGCAATCACTGCAATATAACACTGTTAGATTGGCTATAAAGTCAAAAATGTTTTAATGCTGCTTCACAATGTTGATCATATATACCTGATGATTTCCATTGTCCTGCTTATGAGACATTATGGTATTTCAATAGGATCCTCTCAAATTGCTTTCAGATGGTCTTCTCCTTTATCTCTAAATGATGTTAAGTTGTTTTCTCCTGTATTTGTATAATCCCTGTTTCTCTTCAGGATCTGCACAGCGGCACTTGTTGACTGTGTGTTTCGAAAGTACAGTATGGAGTGACCTCTCCCTCACTGCTACCTCTCTATTGGCTATTGCAGTCTCAGATTGCATAGTTTGTTTTCTAGCCACTCCCTCCATTTCCTTCCTAGTTCAATGGCATGAAGGTTCCACCTCTCCTTCTCAAATTACCCTACTCTACAGCACTGTCAAATTGTACAACTACAACAAACTAGTCACTTTTTTTAATAATCTACTTATTGAGACTATTAAGATGCTTAGAATTGTTTTCATAGTTGTATGAGGTTCAGTTTGAAACACTTTTATACTTGTGTAATACGCTCTATAATACACAACATTTTCTAATTCTTCAGAAGGATATCCATTAACCCTCAACAGTGTATGGGATTTGTGCATTTTTCTTTTGTACACGTTTCATAATTGTACATACAGAAATACTGTAATCATCAAATTGTGCCCAGCTATAATCTAACCTTTTGAATGAATGTGATGGAGACAGACTTCTACCATACATCAATTCCTTGGAATTGAATCGATATCGGTCTAACTTTTGTCAGTTTAGGGAAGTTAAAATGCAGAGCTAAACAGGAATGTCCCCGGTAAATTGTTATGTAAGCCCTTTCTCTGATTATAATCCAGTTCAACCGGTTTATCCCTGGAAAGTCGAATAACTGCATGAACTGGAAAAAAAAATTCTTCACAGTTTCAGCAAATTGTACAGAAATGACAGACATCGCCTCGTCTAAAAACAAAGAGCCAAACAATGTCGTTGCCCCCCCCCCCCCCCCATAACAGCCTCCCTCTGCCCTGTCACGTTTCATCATTCACCCCTTTTCACTCCCAAAGCAACACATTCTTGCACAATCTCCAAAAAAGTACTTATTGTATCCTCTATAGGTCGATCTCTATAGATATCCTCTAGTGAACAAAATAAAACGAAAACTGTTTTTACAGTACAAGATTTTGGGTTTAATATACTTTAAGAGGAGGGTGATAGCTGCTTAGACACATTCATACCATGCCAAAGTGATTGTGACACTACCAGAAAGCGGTAGTCTGGCACAGATGCATTCGTGTTTGAGGAAGAAAAAAAAGAAGGTGGGACTGCACCATGAGATCAGAGGAACAATTTCCTGCAAGCTCTCAGGCAACCAGGACTTAACCTATGCATGTCCCTGAACAATATCCAATGACTTTAAATCTCTGACTTACTGTAAGAAAGGGTTTGTGTGTGCTGGTCTGATGATGGTACATTATGCAAAAAAAATTTGGGTATCTAAGTTAAAGACAGATCCTTGATATGGACATGATTCTTTACTTGACTTATTCACTTTTACACTTTGCAACCATCTGATCAAACATTTAACCCAGACAATGGACTATTTTACACCATCAACATGTTGCCCCTGTAGCTGTCCCGTACACAGAAAAGTCCTAACCCCTCTTCACATAAACTACTTTCAGAGTTATTGAAACCAAAAGGGTGTATCATGAGTTCATTGAATGTTCACGTGCGTGGCATGTAAGATGCACGGAATCCATCATGAACGGTTGGTTTTATTTTAGAAGGAATCAGGTCATATGGTTTACTCAGAAGGATAAGAAATACCATTATTCAAAAAAATTTGTAGGCTACCAGAGGGAATCTTATGAAACAGAAAAATATGACGTGAAAAATATATGCGTTCTCTTGGGGCAATAGTACCTTTTTCAAAATTCCAGACTACTCAAATGGCTTTTTCAATTAAATTTCCCTGTATGTTGCAAACCTCTTCAACCAGTCCACACACAGGTTAAATCCAGGATACCATTTATCATCAAAAACGTGAATCGAATATTTTTAAATGGCTTTTTGTAAGACATACAGGTGCGATGTCATTTTCAAATATGATTTTTAGGATTAAAATAAAAAGGTATAATATAGATTATGATAGTTCACTTAAAATTCAGCTAACATGGCATCCCACTCCAGCTTTTGGCAAAAGTCGAAATTGAACACCTCTGTGTTGCAGGTTAAATATTTCTCAAGATTAAAATAACAAAGTTTCTATTTTTCTTACAATATTGTGTGAAGTAAGGGAGTTGAAACCACATACAGAACTGTTCTATCTCTATGATCACCTTTGAGTGGGTGAGGACAGAGCCAGATAGAGATCTCTTTCAGGGTAGGGCTCCCCGTGTAGCACAACCGGACACACTGATCACAAGCAGATACTGTATATCGTGTAGTGATGTGTCGTTCGTGAACAAGTCGGCTCCATGAGCCGGCTCTTTTAAGTGAACGATGGGAGCCGGCTCCCGTATGAGAGCCGTTTTTTTTCTTCTTCAAATACAAGAACACTAACAACGTCACACAATAGGCGGTGGTTAATTGTTCTCTTTACTACATTATTCAAAAGGAAATTTTATGTTCCTCTTTTCTAGTTTCCCCCCTAATAATAATAATAATAATAATAATAATAATAATAATAATAATAAAAATAATAAAAAGTAGGCCTATACGTTTTTAATATGAGCAATAACAATCCGAATAATCATAACAATTCAAATTTTATTTTTTTATGGTTTTGGATTGTGATCGAAATAAACTTTAAATCAGCACAGATGTGTAATGGTGTTTGAAGTTTTGACGTTATTCAAGGTTTCTGTGCAAAAATTATAAAATTATGGTATCTTGTAAATTATAAGTTGCAGTATAGTTACATTCAATAATTCAAGGAGTACATGTGCACACATACCAACCATAGGTCAAAACAGCTACATGTGGCTGAATTATAAAAGCCAGTAGTGAAACCATATGAAGAGCCGTTTGGGAGCCGAAAGAGCCGGCTCTTATTGCTGAGCCGAGCCAAATGATCCGGCTCACTGAAAAGAGCCGGAATTCCCATCACTAATATCGTGTGGAATGTTAGTGCCCCCAGCTGGCCAATGAGGTTCTGATGCAGAAGATCATGTACATGGGACCTATTGTAAACCTCACCAATCACAAAAGCCGTTGAGCAATCAAATTGTAGTTGAAAGCTGTTTATTACGTTTGCTTTATTCATCATCAACACACAAGATCATCTAATCCAGACCTAGGCAAAAGGCGGCCCGCGGGCCATTCGCGGCCCGCGACCTGATTCAAAACGGGCCGCAGTATCATGCTCAGATCACATTACGAATTTGCTAGTTAAGTTTTGAAAAACGTATTTGCAGGGGTGAAAGTACAACTATAAGGTTCACTGACGGTACGCAGTACCAGAAAGAGGTCTGCCAAAACTCACGTTATAAAATGAGTAGTTCCAGGGTGCGTTCCGATCGCCTAGTAGTGCACTACAAAGTGGACTGCACAGGGTATTAACGTTGCTCTGGTCTATGGCGGAATAGCATGTGCAGTCCACCTCGTAGTGCACTAGGCTACTTTACGATCGGAACGCACCCCCAGTATTTCATTATGATTGACTGCCGCGTACGAAGCCGTTGTAAAAAAACACTACAACCACACAGTTGTGACCGCATTACAAAGTATCAATGCGCCGATACAAGTTTTGGAAGGTAGCGTCCTGCGTTGCTAGGTTACTATGCAAGGCCTACTTTGCTTGGTGGAAGAACGATATTTGTAATCAATAAATTGCTGTATTTATATAATTATAATATAATTATGAAGTTTTGAGTTTTGAAAGTTTTGTGCATTTTCAGATAAGCCTGTTAAAAGTTACACCTTAATAATTAAAACGAATCTTTTACCATTGAAAATGAAGTCTTTCCAGATTATTTCCACTCCCAATAGAATTAGGCTAAAATATATATTTTTTAAATGGTTGTGGTAGAGTACTGGCAAGAAATAAAATCTACTTTCACCCCTGCGTGTTTGTAATTAAAATTAAAAGTCCAATGAACACTAGCCTCTGTCTTTGTATGATGATATTATTCCCACCGGTTGTGGGACATACATTTTGAAGGCAGGCTTGGAAGGACGAGGCTAACCCCAAATCAAAAAATGTACAGAGCGCCAAGAGCGCAAATGAGACTAATTTAAAATGTACAGTAAAATCAACCAATCATATCTTGCCTCTAAATGTGTCATGGGTGGCCTTTGTTTATTGTTATTAATATTGCTAACTTTGTGGCATGTTCCGCTGTTCTGTGAGCACGAAACTAAAGATGAAAACAAATCAGCTAACGGAATAAAAACTGCCGTTTGTTTTGGTGATAACCCTCCCTCTCTCCGAGCTGCTTGCTGCTTTCTCGTTGCATTGGCATTGTTAGCCTGGTAACAGTAATAGCCTATATAGGAAATGCCACAATAAGTTAGACTGATCATTAGTCCGTCCGTCATTAGGGACGGGACTGTAAGCGGGTCAAGGTTTATGAGCCGCTGAAGTTCGACAAAAAAAAAAAAAAAACGGTTTGTGCAGGCCGAGTCAGCTTCTCACTTTAGCTGTTTAATCCATACGTTCGTTTTTTGTTGATTTTTTTAGCAGGGTATAGATAAAAACCTAACCATATACTTTACCCCGATATTTCAGTACATCCCCAAACACAAGTCTTGGGTGTCTTCTCACTTAAATCTCGGTTCCTTCCGCCACCTAGAAGTGTTGCTGGCGTCTATTTACAAAACATACTGATATCCTACTATTAACCACATAGCGACGTCAGAAACCATACCTGACTTCACTGCTCTATTTAATGACCAGACATCACTCCTCACACGGAGTGGTTTAAATATTGAGCTCTCCTCTTTGTGAAGTTTAAGCACACCCGTTTACAAGAGTTTTATCAATGATCCTAAATGTGTTATTTTCCCTCAGTGCAGTTCATTGAAGGTTTAATAATAAAAAATACCAAAAAGGAGAACGTGGAAGTGGTTTATTTATGTGTATGTTAAACAATCTTACAAAAAGTAAAATACGTAGCATATCTGGATGTGATTTACAGCAGATAAATCTGTCAACACAGTCATACGCATGATGCAGATTCTAATGCAATGATGTAGACCAGCATGAAATGTACAAAATATAAAAAAATTAGACAGCTTTTGATTAGCAATACAGTAGCAACGCAATACATTGACAGTTATACCACAGTTGGTTGAATGCAAAAGGATGACCTGATATACAATACATGACCTTGCTAAACACATGACACTTTATAATGGAACAGAATGCGAATTTGTTGTCAGTACGGACATGAAAAAAAACAAAACGAAAATGTATTTGAAAGTATCAGACATTTGAATACATGCCTTGAAACCAGTAAAGAGAAATCCACTCACATATTCATATTCACATATTTTAAATGAAGTCTTTTTTGAATCCAGTATGGTTCCATTGTTCAGCATCTAAATATATATTTACATACTCAGATACAGGCTGCCTTGCTGAAACGTTATAAAAATAAATGAAAAACTCTCTTAATTTTTGGTCGAAAGGGTAGATTTGACTGGTGCAGCATAGTTACTATCTGGACAAATAATACTGAGGAACTAATTGAAATAACACCAAAACATTATGCAATGCAGACCTTGAAATGAAACATTCTTCTACAGTAACTAGGCAGCGACTTTGCCGTTTGACCTATGCTGAAGCTCATTTTAAGGACAGGTAACCACGTCAATCAAACAAACTGAAGCTCAAATTGTGTTGTTAACAGTCATTTGTCTCACATTTAATGTTCAATAGAAATGTATGTCTTAATTTTAATTCCACACCTTTTTCCTCACACGTGGATTATATGGGATAGCAAGTTATGGGATAGCGGCCCCATTGGCCAGGTGATTTGCGCCATTAGCATAGACTCCTAAAGCACAAAGATAAGAAAAGAAACATACATCAAAATTAATCATTTCCAAAGCATGATGTCATTTTCAAGTGCTTGGATTCCGGCATTACTGTAATTTAAAGAGTACATTTACAGACGATAAAATAAAACAATACAACCTAGAATGTTTTATTGTAGATTGATTCTATTTATTTAGAAAAGGCAATTTTAGACGTGAAAACTAGCACCTTTAATTATTTCAACTTACCATTGTCTTTCTGTCTGACAGGGTTTAGCAGAGAATCAACTTCAATCTCTATAACATACCCACCCCCAAAATAAGATATTAATCCATACCTGGGCCTTACAATAAATTGAAAATATATAAAAATAGATAAATTACTACAGTAAACCTCTTAATACTGACCATTGGCCGGTGGTTGTATGTCTAAAGAGACAGAAAAACAGAAGTCAGTACAGAAGTATAATGTAAATTTGCATTTTTCATCATACTTAAAATTGATTTTAAATATATCGAAAACATGCCAATGCCATTCTGTGAGGCATCTGGCAGAGGGTGTATTAAGTATTCAGAAGATGTATTATGTATAAAGTGTATTCAAACAAACAATTGATTTTGCCCGAAGATTTTGGTGTTGACTTTGGTCTTGAAATGTCTTATTGCTATGAGTCTAAATTGTCTGGTATTTTGGCATGTGTGTGTTTTTTTTGTCTTTCTGACATCAGTTCACTAATGTCATAAGCAGTGAAGCTTAGCAGGTGAATAGTACCTTTATTTCCTGATGCTTTCCCTGTAAAGAAAGCAAAATGTCTTATTGATGAAGTTCTCATGTTGCGTTCACAGTAGCTGATTATGTGTTGCATATTATTTACTTTGATTTCTCATTAAAAGCAGCTTCTTACCTTTAGCTTTATAAAAAGGATTGCGTACTATTGTGATATTGCTAGATTTACTATTTTGTATCCCTTTAGATGATTACACTTATACACGTACCTGGTCTGTTTTGGAATAGCGGGAACACTTTAAAAAGAGTAAAAATAATATGGTTAGTTTCAGTGTTACTTTTGCTATGTCTGAAAGGAATATGTTAAGTACAAAACAACTAAATTACTGAACAATAACCTAGCAATAACAATCATTGCCAAATAATTGAACATAAATTAATAAAGTGAAAGACACAACAAATCTAAGCAAATGTAAATAGGTATATTATTACATCTATTTTTGATTTTAAGAAAACTACATTATAATACTTTCTTTTCCATGCTTAACAAATGTCCTGTTTATTTAGAACTACATTCTGTCTTTAGTTGTGTTTATTAAATATCCTGTTTATTTAGTAATGCATTCTATCTTTAGTTGTTTTGATGAAATTGCAGAAACAAGGTGGACCTACCGATTATCTTTTTCTTGTACAGAAAAAACAGGACCAGGGCGACCAGAAGAAGTACAAGACAAACAACAGCAGCTACTACAGCAGCAATGCTGTTACTGCAATTAACGCATCCCTTATCTGCAACACAGATCAGAATATGTGAAAACCCACGTCAGTATATATGACTGTCATATAGCCCATTCAAAGCTAACATTGAAACACCTTATGAGTGTGTAACAAAGTCTGTTTATGATTTATAATTATATATATATATATATACACACACACACACACACACTGTATATTATTTTATTTTACCCCATTTCTTAACAATAGGCTCGGCCAAAGTCACGTGAGCAACGTAGCAGTCATAGTCTGCCTTGTCATCCATTGGAATGTCCACAGACTTCCTGATCTGGTAAGTGTCATCATTGTTTGGGCGGACTCCTGTGGACTTCACTCCGTTCTGGTCGGTCAATGAGACTTTATTCTTCCTGATTTCCAATGTCACATCTTTGGGAAGAAACCCTGTTGCCATGCAGGTCAATTCAACATTTGTGGGTTCTCTGCACTTTTTAGCAAAAACATGAATCGTTGGAGGTGCTGAAAGAAGAACATAAGAACAATATAATTATCTATCTATCATATATTGTTAGCTGTTGAGAAAATATTATATTATTCTTTATTTATAGTAGTTAGTTAGTTACTTAAGACACAAAGAGCCCTCTATATCTACCTTGAGCAGGATGGCAGACGCTCAGGTGTGCACAGGGCTTAGAATTCTGCCAGCTCCCACTGCTTAATTTAAAGCCCAATGAATAAACATGCTGGCACTTATTACTGACTTACATGATTTCTTAAATTGTGCCTCTCCGTATTCTGCAAACTTCTTCAGCCAGTCCACACACTCCTTCTCCAGGTAGCCTTTGGTGTATTGGTTCAGGATAGGAACGTTGTCCCACTTCAGCTTAGTTGGTTGCGCTTGGACAGCAGGGGCGACCCAACGCATATTAGCGTCATCAAAAGACAGAAAGTCATCTCCATCGTAGCTGTACTGGTCACTGCCGCTGATAAATCTAAAAGAGTTGTCATTTTGTTTGTCCACCGTACAGCCGTGCTTCCACTGCAGAATGTGGACATCTAAGATAAACAACAAATAAACACAATAATAAATGGAAGTCATGCACCCGGAACGTCTTTGTGTACATCAATTCTGAAAAGGGGCTCTTACTTGAAACAGTCACTAAAAGCCTATATAAGCCTGTTTCTTCTTGTTCTTAGTCTGGCTGTTTGTACTTTGTTTTGTAATATCATTGTCTTAACATTTGTTGGTGTCATCTGTGTGGTCATTATTCTACATTTCACACGTGGATAGCTAAACATATTTCTAAAGTGTCCGTGGGTTTTTAGAAAAGCACTCTTAAAATAAAGTTATTATCATTATCTTTAGTAGTTCAAACTATAACACAAAAAGAATGAGGATTAAGTAAAGAATCTTGGGATATCTTGGAAAGTTAATTTGTAGATAGCATGTTTCAACTGCAATGTAATAAGAGTAATAACCACCAGAGCTGTTCTGTCTCATTCTCTCCATCAAGATGTCCACATTGACTTTGAACCACTGCTCTTTGCTCTTGCGTGACTGGGTGCCTTTGTCCCAGTAATCTGGTTCCATCCTCTCCTCCATCCATGGCTGTTTGGGGACTTTCTTCCTGTCTACGCTGTCATAGTAGTCGATCATTTTGTCGTCCAGGAGACCCATTGCTGTAAACTCATGGACACCAGGGAGGTTGAGAGGCTTAGACAGGGCTGTGTAGATGTAGGACAGGGTGTGGAGCTCTGAAAGTAAAAAAGAATGATAATTAAAATGGCTGGCTGTGTTATACTATACAAGTAGTTGAACAGTCTAGTTTGTCATATTCAGCCTAAGTCAACATACATAGTCTTCATTGAACACACAAATATAAATATTTATTTCTGATTTCTGTCATATATGTATGTTCCTATCCTACATCTATGTCATTCAATGTGATCATAGCAATATGGAAAAATGTTGCTGGTTCTTTATCAAAACCCTGCGTTCACCCTTACCTCACATACACATGCTACACAATTGTATTTCAACAGATGAAATCTACAATGTAAACCTATTGTGGTTGTATAGTAATTTATGTCTATTTCGTGAGCTTTGAGTTATAAGGTTCCATCTGCATTTTTGTCAAAATTGAGTTTTTTGCACATTTCGAACATTTGGGTGTTTCTGCCTGTGTGGTGTTTTTATTTTTTGCTGAGGTCAGTAAATCATAAAATAAAAACATGCACATTCTACCAGCTTAGATGTAAAAACTTTGATCCTCAATATCTCTTAAGCAGCCTAAACAGAGATGGAACCTTATAACTCTAAGCTCACGTTTTTGGAGGGTGGACATCGGAAGACATCAACTATTCGCGTGACAGCTCAATACTAAACACTGGCTTCGAGCAAATACCTTTTGTTTGGTGTGTGTGTTGTTTTTTAATACTTTGAATTACTGGATTGATGAAAGTAACATAAACTGTCTTATACAGAGAGTATTAGCATCACAAAACACGGAGTTCTCAGCTGTCCAGAAGGTGTAAATATCGATAGGGAAAATACGAGTGAGAACAGATCCCTGGAAAATTCCTGTTGTTGTTGTTGTTGCTGTTATTATTATCATAAGCAGAATGAGCGGGTCATCAATGCAGTACGTCATTTAAGC
Source organism: Galaxias olidus (assembly GCA_026901105.3). Classification (NCBI taxonomy): domain Eukaryota; kingdom Metazoa; phylum Chordata; class Actinopteri; order Galaxiiformes; family Galaxiidae; genus Galaxias; species Galaxias olidus. The sequence goes on along the minus strand of JAPMUY010000684.1, from coordinate 120,031 downwards.
TATGCAGGTCACTAATCAAACAATACAAGCTTAAACTGAACCTTCTCATCATCGACACATTTGGTGCCAATTATTATAAAAAATATTAAACCGGTCAAAAGTGAAGGTAGGCAAAACATTCAGCCAAAAGCATAAAGTAATAACCCTAAGCGGTTATACAAACTTTGCTTGATAACATATTTAAAGTGCGTAGCGTTCCTGTGTGCCAACGACTACAAAGGACTGCCGGCGGAAATTATTTTCTATGTAGAATTCAAACTGGGTGGCAACACTAACGCTGCGTCTCAGCGACCATAGTTATGAGAAATATTTAGTATGTCCCAATATATACTATGTCAAATGCAGTACGCCAAAAATCCATGCAACAGTACACTTTGCAAGTGCAGCTGAAGTACCTACTAAACTAAAAAAGTAGCCTAGTAGTGTGCGATGTGAGACACAACATTTTCTGACTAGGAGGCATATACTCAACGACAACAATTATAATTATCCCTTTAGAAACTATTATACATTTGTAGGAAAGGTTTTGCAGCAGAGGCGATATGAAATGTATGCTACAATTGTTATTTTGATAACATCGGAAGACTAGCTACAGTGCGTTCACTACTACGCGCTAAACATCATATGTCCTTATACTGATTGAACTCGGCTATGGACAATAGCCCCGGACGACTAGGTTAACTGTCTCGTCGCGGCTCCGGGCAACTAACATTTTCGACAGGAATTCGTAATGTGATGACAAGTACTATACTATTATTATACATAGAAAAACATTTTACTTAACAAATACGCTTTATTAGGTATGAAAAGTTTTTTTATAAACGTGTTGCGCGGTTATATTTCGGCAGTGTGTTCAGTTTTTAGTTTCACTTTCATCTGCTATTAAATTAGTTCAATAGACGCATCAACTTACCACTTTCCACTTGGACGAAAAGAAAACATAACAGACATACATATCGTATAACCTCGAGTATCAACATAATAGGTATTTTCTTTCGCAAAAACACAAAAATGTACTAAATTTTTGGACCCGATCAGATTTCCGCGTTGCCGTTGGATAGAAAATATTTCAATGCTATGCTGGCCAACCAGCGAATCAGGCATAACATACGCAATTGGTAGTTAGGTAAAATACATTCCGGTGGTTCTTGCAGTGACAAGACAGAATAACAGATTATGTTTAAAAAATGATTATTATTTAGATTAAGTTCAGATTTCATATTTGTTTCTACCTCTTGTAACCTCTCGTAAAGTATTAATTTTGTATTTTTTTTAGTAGGATGAACTACCCATGCAATCACGCAACGAAACAACCACACACCCTCAATATATTTTATTGAACCTCAATAATTAAATAGACTTTGGATGTTACATTGATGAGGACAATATTTTTGACTGCCCAGCAGGTTTAACTTGTCTGTTTGTCCATAGAGCCTTATAACCATTTCACTCTCATCAATTGGATTGCAATTGAGGCAATAACACTGCATTTGTATTACCATTTTTTTAAAACTTTGTATTTGTCCCCTGCATCAATGAGCACCATCCCAATCAGTCCCCACACTTCTTAGTCCTTCAGTCATTTCCGTCCAAAGCGGAACCCAAATCCCCCTTTCTCCCTGTTGAAAGCCTGGAGCCCCCCTGCAATGGAGGTGAGCGCCTCGTTTCTTTTCCCTGCTCCTTCCCCGTCCTCCTCCCCTCCCTCCTGGTAGTGTAGGCTCTCCAGGGGGTGTCCAGGAAAGGGCCCCATCGGCCGGGACTCCAGCTCCCCTCTCTGGCCCCTCCGTACGGCATCCATCTGGGGCAGGAGCAGCACCCGGAGCATCTCAAGCCGTGGGTCCCCCGACCCCAGTCCCAGCACTGGACTCCAGGGGTGGCCTGCCGCTCTGGGGACGTCCAGAGAAGCCTGGAGCTGGAGTAAAGTGGCCTCCCAGTTGGGGTGCTCCAACGTGGACAGGATGGTGGCAGGGAAGTGCGGGTGTGTGAATGTCCCCGGAATCGAAAGGAGGAAGGCCAGAGAGAGGAGAGCGAGTATGGGATGTGGGGCGCAGGGTTGAGATGGTGGTATCGTCATCTGTGAGGAAATTATTGGGCAAGAATACGTTTCTGAAGGTCATGTTTAAGCTTAGACAGTACAGAATCCCACTCTACTCTCAACATTTAGTTCACTCATTTACTGAGCAAAAACACACATAAAAATTTATTCATTCAGCCAAGTCAAAAGATAAAAAAAATTTAAAGAGAAATGCATACATTAGCCATAACTATTTATTAAATGGTGCTTTGCACCCAAGAGTTTGATATAATCACTAATAATAATTCACTTTTTGTCATTTTAATATTACCCGAATCACTAACCTGTATAACATATTTTCAGCCAAACTAAAGTAAATATATATAAATTGCTTACCTTTGTGTGATGTTTTCCAGTGCTTCTTTTCAGACATCAGCCATATGTTCTCTTATATACCTCTGGTGAAACCAGTCAGTTTTGATGGCACTCTAAAACCATCTCCTCTCATTGGTCCAGCTACTCTTTGACGCATTTCAAACTGGGTTTACTTGCGTCCGCATATTTCTTTCTGAGAGACACAGAAACCCCATTTGCCACACCGATGGCCTCGAAGTGCCGTAATTGCTGCCTCGTTATTGTGAAGTGATTTTTCAGGAAGCAACAGATTCATTAGGAGATGGGAGGATGGGAGAGGTGTCTCGTTTGAGTCAATAAAAGGCGTTTCTCACCAAGAGGACTGAAGACCCAGCAAGAAGAATTCCATTGTGGTTCCAACGCAAGTGAGTGTACGTGGAGCGTTTCCAGATCGATTACATTAACGCTCGGAATCTGTAACATTTTCTCAACGAGAGCACATTTCAATCTGAACAACAGTTTATGATGAGAGACAATGTCTGCAATTATAAGACAAAGAAATTTGTCTTCACAATGTTTCCCATCTTGCATGCTTATGTTTTGGGGTTGTAAAGTGTTTATGTTACCAGTTTTACATGGTCAAATGTTTCTTTGTTTTGTATTTTAAAATGTAAATAGAACACTTGGGGTGCCATGCTAGTCAACTCAGGTTTATTAACAGCTTGGAACAAATACAAATAGGTAATTCAATAATAATCAGATGCAAAATATAACTATTTCCTATATGAAGTAGCCACACATTTTGTACACACTGCAAAACGTTCGACTGAATGACAACTACTGGAATGTAAAAATTAAGGAGAAAAACATTAAAATTTATAAAAAAATATTGGTATGTATTTCTATGTGACTGCACAGTGCACACATGAAACCTTAAGCTCTGACAACAGTGAGAATCTTCGTAAGGTTCCTGTTCTAACACAACACACTGAAGATAAGACCTGAAAGTATAAAATAAAGAAAATTAGTAAATTTAAGCGTCCTCTTTCAAACATGGTTTTGTTTGCTTTGGTGAGAACAATTGTCTCTGTGTAGTGCTATACCTATGGTGACTAGTTTAACAATGCTGTGCTTTAAGTGAGCTGTCTGAATCGCCATCTCTTGCTGCACAAGACTCCACAAAGTCATAGACCGTCAGAGGTGAAATGCATTCTGGTGCACCTTGGGAACTGAAGTCTAGGAAGAATGAGTCTTTCCAGCGTTGTGATTGGTCAACTCCCGGGCTTCGGGGCAGGTCACTGAGAGGGGCGGTGAGCAAAGAGAACTCCAATTGGTCGATGGTGCTGGTTTGGAAGGACTGTGAGCTCTCTGGGGATGGGGAGGTTGTTGCCATGGCGTCCGGCCTCGGGAGGGCAGCGGGAGAGTTGCTCAGGGAGTCGTCAGCCGAAATAGAACGTCGGAGCTTTGCTCGTGCATTCTGGAACCACACCTGTTTGTGTGCGTGTGTGTGTGAGAGACAACGTCAGAGACAAAAAGACTGAGTCAGAAGTTACATTTCCACTTGTAGTGTGCTGGAAGGACTGTAAATAAGAGCACAGGGAATAATGATTGACTACGTTTAGAGGGTTAATTTAAATGGCCTCCAGTGCAAGAGCAGTTGTTCGCTCAGTGTACATGGTAAAACTTATCAAGGAACTACAGTAATAACAAGGGTACAATCTATCGTTTATCAGTATAGTGAAACACCCGTTTAGAAATACACAGCGTTCAGGACTAGTCTGAGGCTTGCCACCTCACCTGCAGAACTCTCTTTGGGAGCCCAGTCCTATGGGACAAACAGCTCCAGTCTTTGCCGTCGGGATTGTGCTTCAGTGCAAAATACGACTCCAAGGTCCTCAACTGCTCACTGCGAAAACAGGTCCTGATTCGCTTGGTCCGCCTGCGGGCACGCCCTCCTGGCGACTGTCCGTCCAATCGTGGCTCAGGGCTACTGATAGACTCCTCCCCTTCTCCTTAGAGGGTAAGAGTGGACAGATGGTTATGGTGCGTTTGTTCAATATTGTGAACTTTATGAAAAAAAACTTGTGAATCATAACAACACCCATCTTGTTCTAACCAGTTGGTTGAGAGTAATTATAACAAAATAGTACATCAAACAAATGAGGGGGATTACTTTAAACTAAACCAGTGTCTACCATCAACATCCAAGAGACAAATACAGTTGAGTTAAGATTCCAAAATCTCAATCCTGAGTTAATATTCCACAACCTCACCTCATAGTAACCCATCACACCTCACTATACGTTCATACACACCAAGCTGAACACACCCTCCAAACCTCACCTCACTGTAACACATCAGGCCTCACTATACGTTCATACACACCCTCCAAACCTCACCTCACTGTAACACATCACACCTCACTGTAACACATCAGGCCTCACTATACGTTCATACACGCCAAACTGAACACACCCTCCAAACCTCACCTCACTGTAACACATCAGGCCTTACTATACGTTCATACACGCCAAACTGAACACACCCTCCAAACCTCACCTCACTGTAAGCCATCACACCTCACTGTAACACATCAGGCCTCACTATATGTTCATACATGCCAAACTGAACACACCCTCCAAACCTCACCTCACTGTAACACATCAGGCCTCACTATAAGTTCATACACACTGAACACACCCTCCAAACCTCACCTCACTGTAACACATCAGGCCTCACTGTAACACATCAGGCCTCACTATACGTTCATACACACCCTCCAAACCTCACCTCACTGTAACACATCACGCCTCACTATACGTTCATACAGGCCAAACTGAACACACCTTTTCACTGCCAATTCAACTGGAGTCCCTCTGTGTGTCCTATGAGTGTGAGCAAGTCTGGTGCAAATTGGCTGCCGTGGTATCACTCAGACTGAGTGTTGTGTTTGATAGCTGTCGGTCCATTCGTTGTTCGTTCTGTGGTATTAATTGGCGACCAATTTAGCTAAAAACTAAATAAAATTCATGATTATTATTATTACCTTCCCTCTGAGTGTGTCTGAGGTCCACAGTGTTTGTGGGCGGGACAGTGAGGCTGTTGTCGTCGTGGTAATGTGATTGACAGTAGAGACTCTGACCCTGCATGCAGTACAGGTTTCCTGGCATCAGAGTGACATCACACTCCTGCTGAGCACAGTTGAGAGAGCTGGACAGTCTACATAAATGCCTGATCTTAATCAGGATTCATACTAAAACAATTGCTGGAGTCTGAAGAATTATGTTAATAATAAGATTTTGGGGCACAATGCATCTTTATATTATACAAAATCCATGGCTTTGAAATATGATGGAACATAACAAATTTGAAAATAAATCCAATGATCTAATATTTAAAATTTAGGATTACTTTACTCAACTGACAAACAAAATTACTTTAGTGGAAACAAAATCAAAGGATGATGCAAGATCAGGCCGTCATGAAATCTACAACCAGTTAAGACAGTAAGTTTTCACCTGCATGTCTGAATGGTACAGTATTATACAATATATTGTTTTAATTATATAAGGCCGCCGCTTACAATAAGAGGAGATAGAGTCTGACACTGACCTGGCAGGAGAAGCACTCAGGGTGAAAGGTCAGATCACCCGACCTCATGACCATAGCGGACGATGGGATTGGCTGAGAGCAGCGAGCACACCGTCCAATGCCGAATAGCCTGGTGAGTAAATAAGAGGAAAATAACGGTCATCGCTACCATCTATGTAATTTAACATGGTCTTTTAAAAGGCATTTTTCACCATCTCATTTTAAATCTATACACCTCTAAAGAAACATTCCGCCTTTTAATTTAAATCTGTGTATATGTGACTGCTAACCTGCAGTAGTCCTGCTGGCAGAAGATGCTGCCATCACGGCAATAGAGAGAAAGGTGCGTCTGCAGCTCGCAATGGCATTGGCTGCAGCGGAGACACGCCCCATGCCACGCCCGGCCGGCGGCCAATAGGACAAAGCGGTCACAGACACACCCTCCACAGCCGGCACACGTCATTGGTTCGTCAACAGACAGGCTTGTCTGGGACTTCACAGGTGAGAAAAGACAAAAAAAAAAAAAAAGTGTCAATGAATTCATCTCTGAGCTTAAGACATGGCTGAAAGTAGATGAAGCCAGTCCCTATTGTATAAATAAATGAAAAGATTTTAAAAAGTACTATTTTGCCAAAATGATTGCACATTTACGTATACAAATTCTTTATGGTCTCGCCTTACTTTTTCTTTGCATCAAAATATCCAACTTGTCTTGGATTTTTTTTTGTTCTAATTACAATTATTACGTGATTCCACCCAATATAATGTGTATGCTTCTTAAATCAACTTGACAGCAGAATCACATAACTCCAGGGCGCTGACCTTCACTCCCCCCGGCTATAACTTACATCGGACGCCGTGGTCCACTCCTCCTTGCTGGTCAAGCTGCTGCCTTCAGTGAAAGTCTCCACACCCTCCACCTCCACCTGGTGACCCTTGACCCCCCCACACAACAGTCCCTCAAGGGATCCGTCCTCTGGGGTCATCATGACTGCCCGTGTCCCCTATGAAGCGGGAATAAACGTGACTATCAACCACCGTGATTACAATGTGAAAACTTCAAACAAGATTCTCTATTAATACAATGCGCACTGCTGCGCGTGTGCTGACAATACATTTCAAATACAAAAGAAAGTCAAACTTTTACATACAAGAAAATAACAAATCAAGCTCCTATTATGAAAGCATATTATATTCAAACAACCTTTCCTCATTCAATGTCCCAGTAAAAAAATATCTAAACACAAAAGCGTGCAATTCAATAAAAACAACATTGACCTACCAGATATTTGATTAGGGTAACCCCAAGTTGAAAAATGAGAAACCGCTCTTCTATAAATTAATCCTCAGGTCCATCTTGCTACGGGACTCCTAACCAGCTTCCACTCCGGCATCGACTGCAGTTTAGCAGTCTGTCAGCTAAACGTTCCCCCAGCTCAGAGGGGTTCCGGTCCCAAGGTGGTGTTACCCTTCCACCCACACCTGTAAACAAGACCACCAGGTGCCTCGGAGGACAGGAAGCAACAGATCTGATTGGCTGCTTGCTTAGGTTGGGCTGGAAGCTACTCTCAGAGGACCAATTAAAACGCTAACAGAAAGGAGCTGGTTAAGTGTGTTGTATAGGAGGGACCATGACAAAGCTGGAAAAAAAGACAGGGTGGATTTTAAAAAGGCTTTCCTATATTCCTTGTATTGTTCTTTCATGTGCCTTGGTCAAGTCCTAACCAGTTATTGGTGATGACTCATTTGCATTTATTATTAGATCTAGACCAGTGATATTTGTGCATAACACAAATAAATCAAACATGTTTTATTACTCTAAATGCAATAATAACTATTAACATTATTCTAGTTTTAAGTATTCATTTGGTTAAATATGGCAATATTTTTGATACTATAGTCCCAATAATATTTTCTTTATTTAAAAGTCAAGAACATTATTTACATGACATATACAATACATTACTATTATATTGATTCATCAAGGAAGGAATGCATAAAAAGCTTCATAAACAATAAAAGCTTTCTTTTGTCAAAGCTGGCTGGGTTTGCCGTGGCATTGAAAGTCCACAACGCAAATCTTAGATTCCGTTGTTTGTTTTTACCCTATCATAACATCCATTAACAAAAATAAAATAAATCTGTGTACATTTAAACTGATTCAAATAAGCAAAACTGATCTGGAATGTAACTGCTTGATGGGGAACGATTTTGCTACGAAATCTACTAGTCTATACCCAGACTAGTTCATAGAAAGTCACAAATTACATAATGGTGATAATGGTCTCGGAAACACAAAGACCACATAGCCTTTCTCTGGGCGTATCAGTGTAATTCTTGTGATTTGTAGAAGTTGTGAGTGAAAGTACTTTATGGTACGATGGGCTATCACTCAGTCTGGTGAGTTTGATATTTTGTGCGCTCCGCGGTCCATGACTTCCAAAAATTATTTGCTCTACAACTAGAGAAACTAAAATAAAAATTCTGGAGGAATTCTATTTTCAGAGTGGTCTTACTGAGCAGGTCTTTTGAGCTTCCTCATAGCTTCTACGTCTTCTTCATGCCTCATCAAACTCCACGTTCTCCTCCTGCCCCCTATCCGCCCCGGCGTTGGTGAGGACTGCTTACGGCTTACATGTGCTCCACTCCTCGGATTCTCCTGGCCAGCTGGACGTCTCTGGGAAACAAGGTCACGCGCTTGGCGTGGATGGTGCACAGGTACGCGTCGGAGAACAACATCACCAGGAAGGCCTCCGCAGCCTAAAGAGAAAAATTGAGAAAAACTAAAAATAATTTTTAAACTGCCATGTTTACATGTAAACTGTTAGTGAGGTTAGGTTTGTGATCTTAGTGTTGGGATGTACTGTAGTGTGTGTGTGTGTGTGTGTGTGTGTGTGTGTGTGTGTGCGAGGTGTAACTCTGTTATTTAAATTTTTAAGCATTGTATTTATAGTTAACATTTTTATACAGTGTCCCATCAAAAACAAACAAACTAATATTTAGTTATAAAAAAGGATTAACCTTGAAATATTGTGTGTAGCTTCTAAATAAGTCAGACACATCTAATGTAAATTTGCAAGCACAATGGCAGGACTGACAATGCCTTGATTCCTCCTCTTATAGGAGGCTACATAGCTAGCATTACAATCTTGGAAATAGTATAACCGCTGTTTGAGAACTATGTTGCGGGCTAGCATATTTAAATGGTACAATAGACTTTTCTGGACGGAACATAAAGACGAGGGGTTTTCACCTCCTGTAGAGCGAGGAGAGCATAGACCTGCCACCTCAACTGGTCTCTGGAAAACATCTGACACACCTCTCGGACCTGTGGACAGCACAACAGAACACGCACGCACGCACACACACTTTAACAACTATCAGAACCAGCTTTTAAAAGTTAATTAAAAGTGCACTTAAGATGCACAGTTTCTAGTAAAAAAAAACAACTATAGTGGCCAGTTAAGACATTGAGGCTTAAAACCACAAACATATATAGTGTTTAACTTACAAAACTCCACTTTGAAAATGTATTTCTATGCATTATAATTTTTTCCCTGTCTGGGAATCTGAACCTAACGGTCATAAAAACAGCCTGGCAGGGCTTCCGGGCTCTTTACTATGCCTGGAAAATTCTGGATATAGGAACAAATCAATATAATGTTTAATAGCTACTCACTAAATGTTTCTGACACACAAAAAGAAAAAAAAAAGTAATTCAGATTATTGAAAGTATTGTAAAATGAAGAAAGACGTCCTAAATGTAGGTCCCGGAGGTATTTGTATTTAGTAGTTCATAATAAAGTGGACAGTCCCCATTGAATGGCTATAGTTTCCAGTCGTTGTCCCCTGGTCAGTTGAGAATAGGCACTAAAAATAAATTGGTTGGTGAAATAAACAGGATGAAAGTCTACTCTACATACCAGCCTGGCAAAGGGCCCTTTACGAAGGAGAAGGTCGTGGCTCTTCTGGTACTTCCTGATCTCCATCAGGGCTCTGGTTCCTGGACGGAACTTCCTTCTTCTCCGTGGGGAGGAGGGGCTTAATACTGCCAACATAACAAAGAGACATTCTGGATGTTACTATGGAAATAATAAACAAAAGTATAATGGATCTACCAGGGAGTGAGAGTGCATAAATGTTAAATCAACAGTGTTCAGACTACATCTTTTTTTCTGAATTAAGATTCAGAACTTGGGTCATATTTATTGATTCAATTAAAATGTCTTCTGCTAGCTGTCATCCATGCTGTGGTAAGGCAAAATTTAGGTAAAAAGGTTATTAAGGTAAGCACAACCAAATCATCAACCGATTCTTAAACCCCACTCAGAAAAATTAAACTACTTGGGCCAGTTGCTATCAACCACCTTCCTGACAAGGTCAAGGGTCAGGAATATCGTAATATATTTATAAAACAGCGGCACCCGTTGAAAGAGTACACCTCCTCTACCTGAGGGTCCACTCCGCCGCGGAGACTTCGGTGTGGAACCAGACGGTCCGGCCAAGGGAGGACGATGCCTCGGGGTCGCACCTTTTCGACGATTCGCAGCAGTATCGCGACGCATCGTCCCCAAGTGCACGCGTACACGTCAATGAACTGTAGACTGGCCGTCTGAAGAGGAAAAACATGTCAACGTGAATGTTATGCTTTAAAATAATAATTTTTATGATAACTTTATTATTGTCGACAAAATAGTTGAAAATATTGGAGTGAAATTATTCAATGTTATACAACTTACAAGGGGAAATCCTATAGCAAGCGTATTTGCCAGAGACGCCCCCATCATAAAAAAACATGCAGCAAATACAAAAACAACGGACACAACAAGGTTGCAATTGCATTTCAATGTAGGAATAATTCATATTGGAATAAGGTGAACACAACAGGGGTAGAATCTGAAGGAGCATTGATGAACAGGCAATGTAATCCCCCCCCCCGCACAAACTGACAGCGAAACGTTGCATAGCTAATTTGACTGAACAATATGCCCAAAATAGCAAGATGCAAGAAGCAAGATGCCAAATACAGCAAGAAATATTAGAATGTTCCTAGTTAGAAGTTAAAGCTATGTAAAGCCCCGGACTGTAGAATCGACCCATTTCAACATAATGTGCCATCTTCACCGACATGGCAAGTTAGTGACAAAGAGATCTCTCTGACATAGACAATCTTTTGACAGTTCCATTTTGACGTCTTCCACTAACTTTGCAATTTCAAGCGCATGCTAGCTAGTAGTAGTACTAACATGCGTTTTTTTGGAGTCCACAATTTGGACCGCAATCTACTTTCGGCTCACGCAAGATATGGCATTCACAATAATAGAGCTTAGGCCTACATGTTTCTTGCAAAAATTCATAATGTTATGAGTTAAATTTAACGTTACCGAGCTCATATTTTTATTAATGGCTGATCCCTGCCTGGCATGATTTGCTAGGTAGTGCTTACTAAATCAAAAGCTATAAGTATGAAACGATATAGTTTTATTTACAGCTAATGTACAAACCAAACTTACTTATTTTATTTGCGTTTGTAAAATAAAACGACTAGGTTAAGTTACAAAGGAAATCTCACCAGTTCCAAGGATTGGTCTTTAAAGTAAAAAAAAAAATGTGTATGTTCTTTTCAACAATATCTCCAAAACGTGGGGACGCTACTTCAGTAAAAACAATGGCTAGCTGGCTAGAGAAAGTTAAATTCAAATCACGCATTTCAGTTCCTAAACCAATGAGCTTTCGATTGAGGAGGTGTGGTAGAAAAACTCTGGGGACTCGATTAGTCTTCTACTTCTAGATTTACCGCCACCTACTGAGCTGGAGTGTGACTCGATTATTCAATTCGGGTCGTACTTTTTATCACTGGCTGCAGAGAGCGACTTGTTGGAATCGGTGAAAACACATTTCGAAGTGACTAAAGTCAATTAACAAATCCCATTTGTTAAAATTTTGCAGCTTCTGTTAGAAACTAGGCTAGTACTTGCCACTTGCCAGTGCTTTAGTAACTAAGTTGTTACTGGACTTTATTGTGGATATTTGACTAGCCTATGTTTTGACTATAGGGTTATAAAACTTAAAGTGAATATGCCTTGAAGTATCAGTACACCAAAGATCGCTAAAAAAGTCTAAACAAACAAAATTCAATGGTAAAACAATGCAATAAGAATACATATTTGTCTTTTAAACTCATGCAGAACCAGTCATGAAAGTTCCAATATTTTTATTGGCAGGTGGGCAAAGACAGATTGTGTGCCATTGTAATGACAGAATGTGTATGCTGGGTGAGTGAATGTTTACGAATTTAGCAGCTGGTCGAATTTTCAAAAGTGTCATACTATAGACAAATCCTCTTTAACAACAACACAAATAGGAACATTTGCCCATGTAGTGCAGGCGGGTAAAGAGTACTTAAACAGACTGTATGCCAGGGCGTATGTAGCTAAAATAAAATGGTATCATTGAGTGTCCATTAGCTGAACAGATTCCTCTACGACATCCACAGGGAGAGGAGTGATTGTTTTGGTCAGGACTGCAGTGGTACCAGGTTTGTATTTGTACTGTCCCTCTCTGGTAAGAAAAAAATAAACAAAAAAGGCATATTAAAATGGTATTATATGGCCAATGAACTATGGCTACTATCTTATGCTGGATGATATAAATTCCAGTCTTTAGGAAGGATTGGGCCACTGTTGTTTTATTTTTAAAAGCATCATTATTGTTTTATTGCAGGTGTGACAGGTGTTACAGGTATGTACTGGATGCAAACCTTAACCATCAATGTGTGAGCCTAATAAGACCATAAAGAAATATTCCAAAACTAGATGCAAAATGTCAAAAACCGTCTCTAGAATTAAATTGGTTTCCTCCCTTCTCCTAAAAGAGTAGCCACATTTGTAAGCACTCACTTTTTGCCTTTCTGTGCAGCTTGGTCGTACGTCCTGAGGTACTGCACCCCTGCGTCCGTGATGACACAGAGGTCAATGTTGCTGCCAGATCCCAGGTCATTAAAGATGCCCGCAGCGATGGAGTCTCTCACAAGCTGCTTGGCCTCCTCCAACTGGGTGGATGAGATAGGAGAGGAAGAGAAGAAAGGAGATAATTAACGTAAACGAGGGGGGGAGAGGAACGAGGAGTTAGAAGGAGGAGAGGAAGGAGAAAAGTATATATATATATATATATATATATATATATATATATATATATAGAGAGAGAGAGAGAGAGAGAGAGAGAGAAAGAGAGAGAGAGAGAGAGAGAACCCTAAGATTGCTTAAAATTCTACTAAGGTAAACAAGTCCATAGCTCTACTAATAATGGCTTATATTACAAGGGACAAAAGAGTATCCCATTCAGTGTCAGTATACCTTTAATATAAATGTGGATTTTTTAGTGCTTAACGCATCACAATATCTAAACAATAAGGATAATATGAGGAGAACCTGAATACACACACTGTATATGTATATTGGAAAGTATTATTCCATAAACTGACCTCCATGTTGGGTTTAAACCTGTCCTCAAAGACAGAGACAGCTGCAGCAGCTCCAGACCCTTTAAACAGAACGACACACCATGCCGTTACAGTGTATGTTCACAAAAGAATTCACAGCTAATCACCAAAAATACACTTTCCTTACTTAGACAACTTTGTCAATGACTGTATATATATTATTTGTGTGTGTGTGTGTGTGTGTTTGTATTGCACTATTGCATTGTACATTTAGTTAATTAAATGGGATGTCTTTTGTACAGCAGTGGGCTTATGATACCCAAGGTGAGGGAGAGTAGATGTCTTAATAAAAGAGGGTGGTCTATTATAGAGGGTTACTCAAAGCTAATAGGAGAAGAAGAGGAGTTTGTCATAATGACTTACCCACAATGAGGAAGAGGAGTTTGGTGTAATGACTTACCCATAGTGAGGAAGAGGAGTTTGGTGTAATGACTTACCCATAGTGAGGAAGAGGAGTTTGTCATAATGACTTACCCATAGTGAGGAAGAGGAGTTTGTCATAATGACTTACCCATAGTGAGGATGAGGAAGGGTAGTTTGTCGTAATGACTTACCCATAGTGAGGAAGAGGAGTTTGGTGTAATGACTTACCCATAGTGAGGAAGAGGTGTTTGTCATAATGACTTACCCATAGTGAGGAAGAGGAGTTTGTCATAATTACTTATCCATAGTGAAGAAGAGGAGTTTGTCATAATGACTTACTCATAGTGAGGAAGAGGAGTTTGGTGTAATGACTTACCCATAGTGAGGAAGAGGAGTTTGTCATAATGACTTACCCATAGTGAGAAAGAGGAGTTTGTCATAATTACTTATCCATAGTGAAGAAGAGGAGTTTGTCATAATGACTTACTCATAGTGAGGAAGAGGAGGTTGTCAAACTGACTTACCCATAGTGAGAAAGAGGAGTTTGTCGTACTGACTTACCCATAGTGAGGAAGAGGAGTTTGTCGTACTGACTTACCCATAGTGAGGAAGAGGAGTTTGTCGTACTGACTTACCCATAGTGAGGAAGGGTAGTTTGTCGTAAGAGCCGTGAGGGTAAACGCTGTAGAGATGATGTCCAGTGACGTCAACACCTCCTACTATGAGAGATGACCCTATGTGACCTTGATACCTACAACACAAGGCACCATTAAACATATATATCAATGTGAATTAGTAAGATATGACTATGTATACAACTTTCCCTTTCTCATTACTGTTATTTCACTATCTCTCCCAGCCATGTTTCACAATACAAGGTACAATTAGACATACATAATAATCAATCATTAGGGCGCTATGAAGTGTGTCATATTTCCTATGTCATATTAATGCATAAAAAATAGAGTTTCTCAGGCTCCTAATCTATTTTCCTCTCATTCCCCTCTTAACAGCAAAAAACAAAAGTCACAATACAAAATGTTTCTTCAGATTTCAATTATGATGTGAGCATTTGTGAACAACCGACAATGGTCCTGTTAATTATAAGATAGATATTAATTTCCTCCATCTGTCTCACCTGAACAGCATCTGTTTCAGCTGTCTGGTAACGGTGACAACCATGGGAGGGCGTCCTGTGTTGAGTGAGTGGAGCTCGACATTCGATGACATCATCTGGGTGGTGACCTCAGCGTCCGCAGCCACACCCGCACCACAACAGCTACAGGAAGGATAACCTCAATAAATCAAACGCACCTTAGACAAAATGCACCACTTCATCCCTTTTTTGGCGGTATATTTTTTTAAGTGTTTTGAAATTTAACTTTGGAAGCCTTTTGAGGATGTGTTAATATTAAAGAAAAATGCATTCGAAAAGTTTAAAATATGTATCAGCTGTTGAAATGTCCAGCTCTGATATGTAGTTATAGGCATAACTTTCAAACACCATGTCTCTAGACTATAGTGAACAGAAAGAGTGCGTAGGCCCTAGACCACAGCGTATTCTTTCTTTACAGACAGACATACAGACAGACAGACAGACAGACAGACAGAAAGACAGACAGACCGCCATGAACTCCATTGACCCATGTGAAATTCACTCACTAGATCTTGGGGGCAATGTAATGTATCTTCATGCAGTTCTTATCAGCCACCACCATGTCATCAGTGGCCCTGGTGTCAGCACCCAGGATCACCCCATCCTGAGGAGGAGAGAGAGAGAGAGAGAGAGAGAGAGAGAGAGAGAGAGAGAGAGTGTGTGTGTGTGTGTGTGTGTGTGTGTGAGAGAGAGAGAGAGAGAGAGAGAGAGTGTGTGTGTGTGTGTGTGTGTGTGTGTGTGTGTGTGAGAGAGAGTGAGAGAGAGAGAGAGAGAGAGAGAGAGAGAGAGAGAGAGGCAGAGAGAAAGAATAAGATGTTCTATAGTCTGTGACCTGCTTTGGAATTTGGAAATGTTAGTCTAGCTGCTCCTATCAATAAAACGTCTTTGAAAACAAATTGAGAAAGAAAGATCTTCTTCCGCTCTTTTAATGACCACGGATCATCTTCACCACAGACGTACATCAACATATTTATTTCACAGTATTAAGGACAAAGATTTTATAATTAACACCACATAGGCATATAATCCCCTCCCACCTTGAAAACAATGCCAGCGATGGTAGTCCCTGTCTTCCGGGCTTTGGGAGCACTGTATCCTTGATCTGTCAAATTACTCTCCAACACAGCATTTCTTACAGGACACATGCATAAGAGAATATGGATAAATAAACTGCAGATTCATACTAGACTAGAGAAAAGCATTTATAGTAACATTCTGATGCACAAGGCTTTTTTGTGTGAGAAAAAGCCATGTTCAAAATAACCTCCAATTTCCTGAACACAATCACTTGTCAATAGAAATAACGCACGTTTGCAGTAACCAGCAAACGAGTCCATTGTAAGCGCATGTCCAACCGCAATTTTTTGTGCCTAACTTTACGCTTGTATTAAAACGAGTAGGCTAGTTGGTCACAACTTACCTGCGAGTGTTTTCAAAGGAAAAGCCTCTGCTTTGGGGCTGGCACAGTGTCGAAGTGTTAAGCATCATCTGGAGAAATAAGAGGGAGCTAATAAAAAAAAGCACTACTCGCGCGTAAACATTTGGCAAATGTATATATTCAATGTCACTACTGCAAATTTTTCACTTTTGGTTCGACTATATCATAACTAAGCTAGTTCTTGTGTTACGGTGTCACGGTAAACTGTAATGGCTGCTGTGTGTCAGCGTTTCCCTGCGTTTTCTTTCACTTTCAATTTGGCAAAAGGATATCAAATTCAACTGACAAAATGGATACCAAACAGATTTAAATGTCGGCTTAGTTCATTGTAAATTTGTAAGATTGTCACTCATAGCATGTTAAAGAAACATAACAAGGATTTTCTGTAAACGTGCAGGGTAGCATATTTCATTCGCATTTATTTACTCAACTAATTGTGTGAATGAAGCGAGGCTACAATACTATTTTCAACAGGTTACAGACATGGTGGCGCATCAAACAGTTACAATGGACTGTTTGCAGAATTTTGTATTGCTGGATTATGGATAACATCACTTAACTCAGATTGAAAATGGGAATTACTCCAGCCTTGAAACTCAGATCACTCTTTAGCGCACAGGAAGACTGCATGGGAGGCAGTTTACGCATTATAAATTGATGATGGTCAGCGGCCTAAATTTTAACTTTGCTTCCCGGGTTTGGTAGGCTAGACATCCAATGTAGCGGTGGAAAAGTTGAATAACTGGAAAACGGTTGAACATAGTACTAGTCTAATGTTTGGACTCACTTTCCCTTCCATAGTTAAATGCATAGGGGCCCAGTATACCAGTCAAACGTGGGATAGATAGTGTGTCCAAATGGTTGACTGGCACTGTAGACCTTGCATTTATAACTCCTTGAGGGAAAATAACACATAATCGGCTGTGGGTGATTTCTTACAATTTACATTTTATTTTGTTTGAAAAACAATCAAAGGGCTCAACGTGGCGCAAAAGACATTATTATTATCTCAATGGGACCTTTATGGTTAAATAAAGGTTATAAATAAATAATTAATTTGTGTGTAATCTAAACACTCATCAGCTGTTGTTATATTATGCTGGACATTAATGGCAATGACGTTGATGGAGTTGTCGTGGCGCAGGAGCCAAGGAAGTGCGCGAGGCGGGCAGGTGAGTGACTATTTCAGTATAGAGAACCCTCTGGTGGATATTTTATGAATTGCCTAAAATGTTTTCAGAGATAGAAGTGTTTGTCTGTATGTGAATGAAAAGAATATTATCAATAATAAAATAGTTTTATAATTAATTAACATACACATTAAAAACACATTATAAATATTTGTTTTTATTCATAATAGGCTGAAATAAAACACTTTTCACTTTTTGTTTTTGCAGGTGAATTTCTGTCTTGGTTTGATTGTGCTGGAGACGTCGCTCAGGATGGCGTCAAACACTTCACAGACAATCTTCTCCTTCACATCCTGCTCCTCATTTGATCTCCTCCCAATTCCTGGTTCACCGCTGCTACTTCCTTGATGGGCTACATCTACTTCCTGTCCAGACGAGGCAGAGCGCACTGATTGGCTTACTGCTACTGATCTTTCCGTCAAAGCGGACGATGCGATTCGCGGTGGCCGGGTCCACACTTGGTCCTTTGGCTTGGGTTTTTGTAGCGACTCCATGACTTTTTCTACATTGGCAGTTTGGTTTGGCACGATATACTGTCCCTGGATCTTGGTGAGGTCAATGGCGAAGTCGGCCCAGCCACGGATAAAGGAGACGATGTCTTTGTTAAAGCCCACCATCTGCTTAAGCATGACGTCATTATCGTAGGCCCCTGCCAGGTTATCCAGCATCTAGATCCAGTTTATTCAAACCAAAGGGAGTAAGAAAGAGAGTGGGAAACGTTGAAAACACAATTCTTTGTGAAATCATCAACATAATCACACGCTTGAATAAAAAATAAGACGAACCCTAACCAATTACAACATAGTTATTAAAACTATATATACAAATAAATATAATATATAGAAATTAATTATAATAAACGTATTTACATTTACAATGTGTGTAAATGAACAGTAAAAAAATAAATAAATTATGATAATAATTACATCCACAATAAAAAGAAGCAACTGACCTTATTGAGACAGAGACCCATCAGGCGGGTGTCCAGAAGCTGCAGCTCATTCTCGTTGAAATCGCCCCACGCCCGGTAGACGGGATCCTCCACCGAGTCCACGGGCATCATCGCCAGAGCGGCCATGCTCACCATCCCACACTCGGACTTGTACTCCATCAGGGACTGTGTGACCTGAGCGCATGCTGCCGTGACGAACCTTTCCGCCACCTCCAGGTCTGGCTCCGACACGCCCATAGACGCCACTATCTGCCTCAGGCGATGTGTTAGCTGCTGGCGCCGAGCCAGTTCCTCCGCCTCTGCTTCAGATAAACTGGAGCTGGGGAGTTGTGGAGCGGAGGTAGGGGTGGTGGTGGGGGTGGAGGCACAGTCCATAGCAGCAACCCCAGACAGAGAGCTCCCTGGCTGGGTTAAAGCTTTAGCCATGGCACCAGTCAGCACTCCAGCATTCTCGTCTGGATCCAGGGGGATGACAGGTGTTTGCTGCGTGAGATATTGTAATGAGGATATTGGTAATGTGTGAAATAACTTTGTCCATGATTCTTTTCAATTTTGCCCCAAGTCTAAAACGCTTGAAAGCTGAATACCTTTTGAACAACTGAACAAAATCAGTGTCTTTGTTTTAGGGCCAGGTATTATTCATGAATATCCAAACCCAATAGCTACAAATACCCTCTTATCAAACACAGTTTTGGTACCTGTGTTTAAATGGTAGGCCATAATTGTTCCCCATATTAATAATAGAGCAATGTCTCGCTAGCACCATAACAGTTTCTGATATGAATCAAATGTCTCACCAGCAGGCAGACCATAACAGTTTCTGATTTTAATCAAATGTCCTGCCTGCAGGCAGACAATAACAGTTTCTGATATGAATCAAATGTCTCACCTGCAGGCGGACAATAACAATTTCTGATATGAATCAAATGTCTCACCTGCAGGCAGACAATAACAGTTTCTGATATGAATCAAATGTCTCACCTGCAGGCAGACAATAACAGTTTCTGATATGAATCAAATGTCTCACCTGCACCATAACAGTTTCTGATATGAATCAAATGTCTCACCTGCAGGCAGACAATAACAGTTTCTGATATGAATCAATTGTCTCACCTGCAGGCAGACAATAACAGTTTCTGATATGAATCTAATGTCTCACCTGCACCATAACAGTTTCTGATATGAATCAAATGTCTCACCTGCACCATAACAGTTTCTGATATGAATCTAATGTCTCACCTGCAGGCAGACAATAACAGTTTCTGATATGAATCAAATGTCTCACCTGCACAATAACAGTTTCTGATATGAATCTAATGTCTCACCTGCACCATAACAGTTTCTGATATGAATCAAATCTCACCTGCACCATAACAGTTTCTGATATGAATCTAATGTCTCACCTGCACCATAACAGTTTCTGATATGAATCAAATGTCTCACCTGCACCATAACAGTTTCTGATATGAATCTAATGTCTCACCTGCACCATAACAGTTTCTGATATGAATCTAATGTCTCACCTGCACCATAACAGTTTCTGATATGAATCTAATGTCTCAGCTGCACCATAACAGTTTCTGATATGAATCAAATGTCTCACCTGCACCATAACAGTTTCTGATATGAATCAAATGTCTCACCCGGCCAGGTTTTTTCTTCTCAAACCTCGGGGCAGTCTCTTCTGTCAGCTCTTTTTTCCTGGGAAGATTTGAATGGTTTATTTATCTATACCAAGGGCTAACCAAGTGTTACTATATTTTGTTTCCCGCAGTGTCCTGTTAATATATGGCCAATGTGACCATATGCAAAACAGAACCTACAGCAGGGATTACAACACATGTATGAGACAAGGATATCAAATAGTATGTGTTTGTGTGTGTTGATGGGTTCTTACCTGGTGGGCAAAGTAGGATTGATGACTCTGCTTGTTTTCTTTTAAGTAGGAAACAAATACATAGAGTAACTACAAACCCTCAGCATTGGAATTTACTGTGGTAAGTTAAGTGGCAGTTTATTTTAATTAAGTTGCAACATTACATTTGTCCCCTTCTTTTTCTAGTAATGTTTACGTTCAAACAGTTCTACATTCATCCAGTTGTTCTGGATTATAAGGTTACCTTCTTTCCTTTGTTTTTCATGACAGATATACAGTGTGTTTCTCAAAAGCTTACTCTTGTGTTGTGTTTTGTAAGTTGTCAATATTTGGCTTTGGAACATTGAGTGTGTTCTTTGAACAATGGCAGGGGTCACCTCATAATGAATGACTTCAACATTCCAAGGCTCAGCTTTTTAAGATGGAATCGTTCACTTCAATTCACTTTATATTACAATTGTCTCAAATTTTTTGTAATGTCCTTTTGTAAGTGTAGTGAAGCAAGATTGATGAAATAGAGGAACAGAAATACAAACATACCCAATTTCAACTTTGTTTTATTATTGCAGCCTTAAAAATGGCAACAGAAAAATACAAAAAAGTAGACATTTACAGCGACACAAAAACAAACAGAGGACAACATATGATTATTAATCAGGACAAGTACTGACAGAAATCTCCAGCATTCACCCTCTCGTATCCAACGCTGCGCCATCATAGCGAGGGGACAGTGCACATAGTAATTTTACAGCTGACAACGAAGGGGCGCCAGAGAGTTAAGATAACTAAATACAAAGGAAATGGCAAATAACTCTTAATTAACTGTACAATATACAGTAACATACTGATAACTGCCCTCTATACACTTGAACGATAATTCTTGCTTAAGTCTTAGGACTCGAGGCAAGGCATTTTTTTGAAAATTGCATATTTGTGTTTTTTATTGCTGTGTGTGTGGACAGTTGTGTGGTCTTATGCACTGTGTAGAAGTCCTTGCCCTGGTGTTTTTTAGTTTTTTTGTTTGTTTTTTTACTTGCTTTTATGCGTGGATGTAAATAGATACTTGTATGTGTGTGTTTGCATGTGTGTCTTTATGTGTGTGTGTTTGCGTGTTTGTGTGTCTTTGCGTGTGTGTGTGTGTGTGTTCACGTAAAATGGTCCTCTCTGCTTCTCCCTGTCCCTAAGCTGCAGGGTTGAACGCTGTGGGTCTGATCTTCATCTCAATAAACGGAATAGAGAAGTCCTTTCCTTTCCAGGCCGTCCATATTATTCCCTAAACACACACACACACACACACACACACACACACACACGCACACACACACACACACACACACACACACACACACACACACAGAGAAACACACACACAGACACACACACACACACACACACACACACACACACACGCACGCACGCACACACACAGAGAAACACACACACAGACACACACACACACAGAGACACACACACACACAGAAACACACACACAGACACACACACACACACACACACACACACACACACACACACACACAGAGAAACACCACACACACACACACACACACACACACACACACACACGCACACACACACACACACACACACACACACACACACACACACACACACAGAAATACACACGCACGCACAAACATACACACACACACACACACACACACACACACACACAAACACACACGCACACACACACACACACACACACACACACACACACACACACACACACACACACGCACACACACACACAAACACACAAAGTAATGTATTACAGGATACATCCATAGCAAACTGTAGTAGAAATTATAGTACATTAGTATATTAGTCTATGGTTTCCACTATCGTACCAAACAAGCCTGGCTAGTTCTCCTGTTTTAGTGAGGGTTTTATTCTGGTATATTGTCTGTTAGGAAGCTTAGGGTTAGGGTTTTAGATTGAGGTTGTACCTGGTGGTTGAAGTCGGTGATGTACAGGCCATTGAGGTTAGGGTTGGGTTTTAGTTTGAGGTTGGGCTAGGGTTAGGGTTTTAGATTGAGGTTAGGGTTAGGGTTAGGGTAGGGTTTAAGATTGAGGTTGTACCTGGTGGTTGAAGTTGGTGTCATACAGGCCATTAGGTTAGGGTTAGGGTTAGGGTCAGGGTTTTAGATTGAGGTTAGGGTTAGGGTTTTAGATTGAGGTTAGGGTTAGGGTTTTAGATTGAGGTTAGGGTTAGGGTTTTAGATTGAGGTTAGGGTTAGGGTTAGGGTAGGGTTTTAGATTGAGGTTGTACCTGGTGGTTGAAGTCGGTGTCATACAGGCCATTAGGTTAGGGTTAGGGTTAGGGTTAGGGTCAGGGTCAGGGTTTTAGATTGAGGTTAGGGTCAGGGTTTTAGATTGAGGTTAGGGTTAGGGTCAGGGTTTTAGATTGAGGTTAGGGTTAGGGTTAGGGTCAGGGTTTTAGATTGAGGTTGTACCTGGTGGTTGAAGTCGGTGTCATACAGGCCATTAGGTTAGGGTTAGGGTTAAGGTCAGGGTTTTAGATTGAGATTGTACCTGGTGGTTGAAGTCGGTGTCATACAGGCCATTAGGTTAGGGTTAGGGTTAGGGTAGGGTTTTAGATTGAGGTTGGGGTTAGTGTTAGGGTCCGGGTTTTAGATTGAGGTTGTACCTGGTGGTTGACGTCGGTGCCGTACAGGCCGTTGAGGTTGGCCTCGTGACAGTTGCGGTACCACCAGCCTCCCCGGTAGGACATGGCACAGCGGGTGATGAAGGGCATGGGGTCACGGTCCTTTGTGGAGAACGGACGGTTGTGGTGGTAACTCATCGAGTCCCCTGGGGGGGGGGGGGGGGGGGGGGGGGTAGAGGAGGGAGGGAGGAGAGGGGAACGAGAGGAAGAAAGTAGGAAAGAGGACGACAGGAAAAAATGAGTGAAGAGGGGATTAGGAGGAGAGGAAATAAGGAGAACAATGAATGGTTTTATTTGGATTAAAACTTTATTTATGAGACGAATTCATCCAAATCTAAATAGTAGCAGGGTAACTGCATTTTAACTGAATCCCCCATTTCCTGGTCTACCTGCAGTGCCACTGTAGCCGGACACTGTGAGCTTATAGTTCTTCCTGCTGACGTCCACAGCGAACGAGGAGTACTTGGCGAAGACGGCTTCCTCTCCGGCACGCAGGTCAACGCGCAGGCTCATTGGCGCCATCTTGGTCAGGTTGTGGAGGTTCTCGTTACCTGTGGTTTAATAGGGGAACAAGACGCTAACGGTTAATCAACCAATAGAAAGTAGGCATCCAAACTATGTATGGAACTGATGACACAGTATATGGAATTCAGATAAAATAAAAACTAAAAACATTGATGCTGTTTTCTTTTTGTTGTGACGTGTCCAAGTCTTTTTTAGTAGTAGTTGGCCTTGGTACCGGGCCTTGTCCTGGCTCACTCTGTAGTGAATATGAGTTTGATGACTGACAGACAGACTATGTTGCCTCCCTGTGCCCCCTCCACCAAGGCATTCAAGTGTTCTGTGGCTAGGCTGCCCAACCATCCACCTAGAAACCCTAATTTAACCCACTATATTCAGATAGTCAAGGTAAAGTTAAGTGGTGCAATTAATATGATCAGTATTCCATCAGGAATTATACGGTGTTTCCATAACAACTATCCAGTCGTTTAGTTGTCACAATAGTTTGCTCTACCGCTGGCATCCATTGCCCCTGCAGAATTGTGTTTTAGCTGAGTTTGCCCCTAGGTGGAGCTGAATACCATTGTTTAAGTGAAAATGTGCTTGTGATGGTTTAAGATGTTCTTAGCTTAGTTCAGATCTAGTTAGATTTAGTTCTACATCTACTTCAGCTTAACAGTACTTTAAAATTACTAAATAGAAAAATAAGTAATTTCTTTGTGACCTACTTTAACATTCAAATATGTGTTCTGTGTTGCTATGTTGCGGATCTGTACTCTGGAACTTCTGATTAGCATTTTTTCCTTTCCAGCCCTGGCCATGGATTTCCACATTAAACCGCCTCTCTCTCTCACACACAGAGAGCTTGTGTTTATTGGCTTTGCCTAGCGATGTGTCCAGGCATTGTCAAACCCGATCCCGCTCAAGAGGGCATGGAAGTGTTGAAAAGCAGACAGCACGGGTTTATGCTTCCTGTCATCCCCTGCTTTGTTTGACGTCGCGCTGGCGAGTATCACCGCCAGGGCCGACGGACGGAATCGAAAAACAAATTATATGTGTGTTAGTCGTTACGCAGGGCATGCTCTTCCCAGTCCTCACCGAGCCAGAACTCCTCGCTCACGTTCCCAAATCCTCGGCTGTAGTTCTTCCAGCCTTGGAAGAAATTTACCTTCCCGTTCACTCTTCTCTGAATGACCTGGGTAGGAGAAAAGACATTTAACGCACACGTTAATCAAATTCAAGTTAAACTCGAACGTAAATGTAAGGAATGAATGATTTGAGAATATATATATATATATATATATATACAGTACTGTGAATAAGTTTTAGGCAGGGGATGCTGTTTTGAAGGCGAAGGGTGGTCACACCAAATGTTGATTTGATACAGATTTGCTTTTCCCTCACTTTGTATTTTATGAATTGATAAAAAAATAAACAATTAACATTTATCCTTTTATGTTGTTGTTTTTTCTAACTTTAAAGACATCACACCAGCCTAAAACTTATGCACAGTACTGTATATATAAAGTAAATAAAAGTACTGTATGTATATATACGCATGAGCGGATATAGAGGGGGGTGGCTCTGAGACGTCATTGCTCACCGTTAAGCCTTCTGGAGGTGTCGTGGGCTCAAATTAACTAAACATCTGGGATGGAGGGTGCCCACTTGATAACCCCAATGACATATCTGCTCTCAACCCAAGTCCATTCTAAAATATTGTCTTTTGAAGTGCTCATCTTGGAATATGGCATAATGGATATTATAACATCCTATCCTGTGTATATTGAAATGAAATACATATATATATATATATATATACGTATATATATATATATATATATATATATATATATATATATATATAAAGTATATGAAAGTATATATATATATATATACATACAATAAAAATCAAGCGCGCCTCATGTTATGTCCCTCCCCCTCCACTCACCGTCCATCCTCCTCCATCAGACTCCATGTCGCAGTAGACCAGCAGGGGACGTCCACCTTTACCCTGAGGGAAGATCTCCACCTCTCCTGACTCCTGCAGTCCATTCAGCAGCTCCTGGGAACAGTCAGTAGGGAAGGGGAACCGCAGGGTGCCTTGGGGGGGACGAGGTATTAGAGGGATGGGGGCAACAGCAAATAAAGAAAGTTGATAAAAGATAAGACATTAAAAAAATAACCTTATAACTCATCAAAAGGAGCTGGAGAACTGAAGGGTGAAAACAGAGAAGCTCTGGGAGTAATAAAGTAAACAAAGAGAGAAAGAAAAGCAGAGTTTCACTGGGATGTGATTGGTGGAGCATTAGGACCCTGTACCTGGGTAGGGGCAGAGTGGATTTAGAATCATGCCTGGTGTTAAGTGTAGCATTAGGACAGGCAGGCAGAGTTCTGTTGGGACAGTACTGGGTGTAACCATGGGAACGCTGTACCTGTGGTGAACTGGGTGGAGATGGCGGCGCTGTAGCGTCCACCTCTCTCTCCCTGGAGCTGGACGGTGTACTTAGACGAGGGGACGAGCCGGGTCAGCTTGTACTCTGTCACGGACGCATCAACCGTCACTTCCTGTCCAGACAAAGCAACACAGAATGGAACTAAATGACGTTTATCTTTTTTAGTGTGCAGCTATACTATATATGTGTGTGTGTGTGTGTGTGTGTGTGTGTGTGTGTGTGTATACATGTTGTGTACTTCTTCATCTCTGTTTCAAGTTTTAAATAGCACTGTGAAAATGTACTGCTGTCAGTCAAATACAACATAACCTGCAGCTGTCTATCAGGCAGACCTTGACCCACGCCTGTCAATCAAACACACCTTTACCCGTGCCTGTCAATCAAACGCACACCAACCTGTAGTTCCCAAAGCCTTTCTTACCTTCATCTCCTGTCCTTCCGTCTGATAGGTCAGCTTGTAGCTACCCACCGCCACAGAGGGCGGTTTCCACGACAACATCGCCGAGCGAGCGGTCACCTGGCTGGCCTTGAGGTCACGCGGGCCCTCCTCAGACCCTTGAGGGCAAAAGGGAATACATAGAGAGGTCAAAGGTGAGTGTGGGGGTGAAAGGTCAAAAGGTAATGCAATAAGACACGCTGCCAATCATTTACTGATTGCAAATCAAAGTCAGCGTCAGAAATGTCTCAATGGAGTGGAACTGCTGGCAATAAAAAGTTTCCTTCAGGCTTAGGAAAAACGGTGTGTGTGACAGACCATTAACGGTTTTCCTCAGGCTAAGGAAAAACAGTGTGAGTGACAGATTGTTTTAGACAGTGTTGGAGTAAGACGTAAATTATCTATGAGCCAACAGAAAGAGAAAATGTGGAACACACAGCCAAGGACAGATGGTTGAACACAGTGACAAATCCTCATGCTGTTAAACCACGTGTGTGTACTAATGTATCCAGTAGGTAAGTTGTACCCACCACTGGTGATAGTGAAACATTAGTGGGTGCTGTCAGTGTATGTGTGTGTGGGACAGGGACTGTGTGTGTGTGTGTGTGTGTGTGTGTGTGTGTGTGTGTGTGTGTGTGAGTGTGTGTGTGTGTGTGTGTGTGTGTGTGTGTGTGTGTGTGTGTGTGTGTGTGTGTGTGTGTGTGTGTGTGTGTGTGTGTGTGTGTGTGTGTGTGTGTGTTGTACCGCTGGTGGTCGTGAAGGCCGTGGTTGCCGGGGAGCTCTCTGCGGCTCCCAGCTGGCTGGTGATGGTGACGGTGTAGCGTGTGGAACCCTCCAGCCCCGTCAGTTGCTGCTCCGCCGCGTTGCCAGATACTGTGACCCTCAGGTCTGAACCTGCACAAAGACACACAGGTGCAATGGGGGGAGAGAGAGAGAGAGAGAGAGAGAGAGAGAGAGAGAGAGAGAGAGAGAGAGAGAGGTAGAGAGGTAGAAAGAGAGAGAGAGAGTGAGAGAGCGAGAGCGAGAGAGATGGTTGAACCCAGAGAGAGAGCGAGAGGTAGAGAGAGAGAGAGAGAGAGAGAGAGAGAGAGAGAGAGAGAGAGAGAGAGAGAGAGATATATAGAGAGAGAGAGAGCGAGATAGAGAGAGAGAGAGAGAGAGAGAGAGAGAGAGAGAGAGAGAGAGAGAGAGAGAGAGAGAGAGAGAGAGAGAGAGAGAGAGAGAGAGAGAGAGAGAGAGAGAGAGAGAGAGAGAGAGAGAGAGAGAGAGAGAGAGAGAGAGAGAGAGAGAGAGAGAGAGAGAGAGAGAGAGAGAGAGAGATTTAGTTCCGGGAGTTAGGTTGGAATATTTTGTTTTAAAAAAAGTTGAAAAAAGCAGTAAAGCGATTTTTATTTACTATGAGTTAATGGGGATTTTTATGTAGATTTTAATAATTTTACAGAAATTCAGTTCTGTGTGTCTACATTAAAGACCTAATCTTATCACAGGAAATGAGAAAGAGAAACAACACATAACATTCTTTGGGTACATTGGGTGTGATATGACATAAGGCTTTTGGTGAGACCCAAGACCGATAAACCAAGTACAGAAACAGTGGAAAGGTGTGTGTGATTTTATGAGTGTGGCGGGGCGTTGTCCCAAAGACACGTTTTAATGGATATCCCAGCCTGCCTTGCAAACTCACCTTTCTCCGTGCCGTAAACGATGACGTACTTGTCGATGGCGGCTAGTGCCGGTCGCCACAGCAACAGAGCCTTGGTGTCGGTGACATTGACGGCGCGTAGGTTCGTGGGCGGGTCGGGTACTACCGGAGACAAACGTAGAAGAAGAGCGGGGAAAGGACGAAAAGTTAGCGAGAGTTTGTGCATGTGTGTGTGTGAGGGAAATAAAGGATGAATAGGGTTAGAGAGAGAGAGAGAGAGAGAGAGAGATAATAAAGATGAATAGGGTTAGAGAGAGAGAGTGAGAGAGAGAGAGAGATAATAAAGATGAATAGGGTTAGAGAGAGAGAGAGAGAGAGAGAGAGAGAGAGGGAGGGAGAGAGAGAGTAAGAGAGAGAGAGATAAAGATGAATAGGGAGAGAGAGAGAGAGAGAGAGAGAGAGAGAGAGAGAGAGATAAGAAAGATTAGAGAGAGAGAGAGAGCTAGATAAATAATAAAGATGAATAGGGTTAGAGAGAGAGAGAGAGAGAGAGAGAGAGAGAGAGAGAGAGAGAGAGAGGGAGGGAGGGAGAGAGAGAGATGATAAACATGAATAGGGTTGGAGAGAGAGAGAGAGATAATAAAGATGAATAGGGTTAGAGAGAGAGAGTGAGAGAGAGAGAGATAATAAAGATGAATAGGGTTAGAGAGAGAGAGAGAGAGAGAGAGAGAGAGAGAGAGAGAGAGAGAGAGAGAGAGAGAGAGAGAGAGAGAGAGGGAGGGAGAGAGAGAGATGATAAACATGAATAGGGTTGGAGAGAGAGAGACTGAATGAGAGCATGAGCATGCAAGCCTAACTCGTAACGTCTTGAAAGTCAATTCCTAAGGATTTGTCAATAGGTTTGGCAACTCTAGCTGGTCTCGCATGAATTCTAGAGAAGTATTAGCCAGTTGATTGAACTCCAAAAGTAGAAGCCTTCTGTGAGGAACATATAAAACTGAACCCGTCCTTCCCAGACCCTGCACCTGCTAGAGCCATTATGAAACACAGGCCCCATATAGGAGAGTGAAACACGCACAGGAAACTACAGAGGAGAAAAACACACTCACAACAACACCAGGTTTCAGAGACTGTGATCGACTAGCCCAAACACAGAACAAACAAAATAATAATAATTAATAAAAAAAACAGTGTGCACTTTGACTGAGTGCGAGAAAATGTGAAATCATGAATATTTAAACAAACTAAAAACAGAGTAGAAATCATCTTGATCGTCTTACGTGTCATAACAAAGTCTTTGATGGGGTCGCTCTCGTCCAATCCGAGGACAGAGATGACGCTGACCTCATAGGAGGACCCTGGTGAGAGCCGTGACAGGGCCAAAGTGGAGTCCTCGGAACCCACCGACACGGAAATGGGCTCTCCTGCCGACACACCACGGAACAGAGAGAAATTTGTCACGGTTTAAAACAATAGGATTTGCTGCATTAAAGATGATTTGTAACTATTTAAAACAATAGCATTAACTGTATTTAAGATAATTTGTCACCGTTGAAAACAAAATTAAAAACTATTTTCAGGATTAGTGTGCTAATGCTAGCTAACCAGTCAGTCAATCAGTCAGTCAGATAGCTAAACAGACAGACAGTCAATCAGTCAGTCAGATAGCTAAACAGACAGACAGTCAGTCAGTCAGATAGCTAAACAGACAGACCGTCACTCAGTCAGTCAGATAGCTAAACAGACAGACAGTCAATAAGTCAGTCAGATAGCTAAACAGACAGTCAGTCAGTCAGATAGCTAGCTAACCAGTCAGTCAATCAGACAGACAGCTAAACAGACAGTCAGTCAGTCAGTCAGTTAGATAGCTAGCTAACCAGTCAGTCAATCAGACAGTCAGTCAGTCATTCAGTCGGATAGCTAGCTAACCAGTCAGTCAATCAGACAGTCAGTCAGTCATTCAGTCAGATAGCTAGCTAACCAGCCAGTCAGTCAGTCAGTCAGATAGCTAGCTAACCAGCCAGTCAGTCAGTCAGTCGGATAGCTAGCTAACAAGTCAGTCAATCAGACAGTCAGTCAGTCATTCAGTCAGATAGCTAGCTAACCAGCCAGTCAGTCAGTCAGTCAGATAGCTAGCTAACAAGTCAGTCAGTCAGTGTGTTGTGTGTCCTCACCGTCCTGCGTGTGAGTGTAGGTGACCTTGAAGCCGCTAACTTTGCTCTTGGGCTTTGTCCAGGACACGGACAGGGAGTTCTCTGCCACATGGCTGAACTCCAGGTCTGAGGGAGGCTCCGGTCCTGGGTCACAGCGCCGGGAGGAGGGAAACAGTCAAATACAGAGAGACAAACGCTTAGCATGGCAGGGAGAGACAGAACCAAATTGAAGAAAGACAGTAAAAAGATTGACAAACAGATTGACTAAAAGAACGTTTGAAAGTTTGAAAGAAAGAAAGTTTGAAAGAAAGAAAGCAAGTTTAAGAGAAAGATGGCAAGTTTGAAATAAAGTTTAAAATACAGTTTGAAAGTTGGAAGGAAAATTTGAAATAAAGTTTGAATGAAAGTTTGAAAGAACGTTTGAAATAAGAAAAGAATGCAAGAAAAAGAAAGTTTGAAAGAAAGTTTGAAAGAAAGTTTGAAAGAAAGTTTGAAAGAAAGAAAGAACGAAAGAAAGATAAGAACAAAGAAATCTATAATATGCTTAGAGAAATTCAAAAATCTACAGAAGGATATGTCATAGTGAACATACTTTTTCTCTCATGTGTACTAAATGTGCATATACAGTACTACATATGCATACTATGTACTACTTGCATTCATCTATTCACTTAGGAAGTTACTATTAGTGCTTTGATGGTTCATTGTATATATGTACAGTGCAAACATATATACAGTATACACAGAATATACTGACACACAGTCGAGGCGTGTTAAATGCAGAGGGTGGGTCCTGAAAAAACAGCGAGGAGAAAAAAGAGAAAAGTTTTATTGTTAGCTGGTCTTTCCATCCTGAAATGAAGATCCAATGGGAAAGAGAAATGTCACAAAACACATAAAAGGAATGGATAACATCTATAGAAAATGTCAGCGGATGAATTTGAGGCTATTCATCACATTAATTTAATATTAATTTTAGACACAGGAATTATTAGCGAGTGGTGGATTGGGTTTCCAAGGGAACAAGAAATGTGTTTGTCAACAGATTTTTAAC
Organism: Galaxias olidus; assembly: GCA_026901105.3. NCBI lineage: Eukaryota > Metazoa > Chordata > Actinopteri > Galaxiiformes > Galaxiidae > Galaxias > Galaxias olidus. The sequence goes on along the minus strand of JAPMUY010000684.1, from coordinate 88,668 downwards.
CTTAGAGTGAATTGACTCCATCTGTTTCAACTCCCCATCAATCAAGTCTGAACCCATCTGAATCCTAATGAACAGACACTGATTTGATTTATTTATTATATAAAAATAGTAGTAGTATTTGTTATTATGTCAACTTTCAATGAACTCTGAATACTGTAGTGAATAAATAGTGTTTAACCCAAAGGATTAAAATCTGCACATTTCCCATTGTAAGAGGAGGAGGAGGAGGAGGAGGAGGAGGAGGAGGAGGAGGAGTAAACCGTGAAAGAGGGACCACGTGTGGTCTTACCCAGGGGTTTGGGGTGTGTGAGTGATGAAGAGGGTCAGTGTAGAATGAACCTGAGAACAATGGGGTTAGCCCTGAGGGGAGGAAGACCAGAGCAACAGTGAATGACTGAGTAAGGGGTAGAATGAATTTCAAGATGGCTGCTGTCAGAAGAAGAAGAGGAAGTTTAATATTAGGGTAACAATTATGTGCTTCACATCTGGATGTGTTTGAGCTAGACCTGGACACAAACTTTCCAACTAATTGAAAAAAAACAAAAAAAAAACAACAACAAATCATTGAATAGCGCTTGATTTAGGTTATTTTGCAAGTGAGGTTGAGCTGCGAGAGACTACTGAGTGCTCTAGCGAGATTGATGCAACATTAATCAAACGCACCTTTGATTTAGTTTTTGCCAGGTCTAGCTTTGGTTACTGCACTGGATACATAGACAAGAAGAGCTCATACATTCTCTTCTGTTTTGTCACATATATTTAAAGGTAAACTGGCACATGGCTTTTAACAACTATTCAAAAAATAGTAAATGTTGTAAAGGAATAATACAATTTTCCCCATTTAACATTTTATAATGCTATTGGTTTACAGTAATGGTTAGGTCACTGTCAAAAAGGGAAGTTACGCTTTTGGTGTCATGTTTACCTTTAAAATGTGACTAAACTTGTCGTTTGTCCAGTACATTCTGCATGAACAGTATTAAACTGCAGACACACACATCAGTGTTCTACACAAGACAACACAAAGCAAACATAACAAACAGATCATTGCTTGGTCATGATGTATTTCTTAATTTAAGCAATGGGCTCTCTCACCATGACTTTAATTAAACAGCCCGTGTTTGGCAGGGGCGTTGAAATGACATTGAAGAAGGAAACAGGTTACAGTGTGAATTAGCAAATGGCAAATGGTGATTACAGAAATGAAAAAGATTCTGAGCAAATGGAATACTGTAATTCAAGAAGTTTACAGTTTTCAAGAGCTTGACACCCCACAGCTCTTGAGACAAATGTAAATCGAGCTAATTCTCACTCGCCTTTTTAATGTCGTGTTTGAAAACATGTACAGGTGTCCTATGTGTGAGCGCAAGCCTGCGTTTGACTCTATGTGTGTTAAATCACAATCAATTCCCTACAGTCTGAAATGTGATCTGCACTGAATAAAAGGCAAAGAAATAACATCTCAGATTCCTTCCTGGAATGTGTGTTTTAATAAGAAACTGTGTTGTGTTTCAGTGCCTCAGTGTTACCCTGGGTACCTGTACTGATGACCAGCTTGTGTACTTTAGACAGCAGGCCCCGTCCCTTCCCCAGCAGCGTCACTGAAAACTGGCTCTGTGGAAATAGGTTCTGGAAGGGAAAGGAGCGCGACGAACCAGGAAGCACTTTGACAAACTTCCTGTCAGCACTTCCTGTTCCAGGTTCAGCTGTGGTTGTTTTGCTACCCTCACTTCCTGGATGGAGACCTTCACTTTCACGAACAACGTTTTCTTTCTTTTCTTGTTTATTTCTGTTGTTGTTTACTCCTTCCGTTTCTTTTCCTTCCACCTGCTCTTCCTCGTTGCCCTCCTCCCCCTCTTCCTTTCCCCCCGTAGGGTCATCCTCCTCTTCCTCACCCCCTATTTGTTCTCGAGTCACAACAAAGTTGTCGTACTTGCCCTCGGGCGCGGACCAGACCAGGTTGAAGCTGTGTGAGGAGATGTTCTGGACTCGTACGTTGTCCAGAGGTTCTCCTGTGTCTCCTGGAGTGTTGACGTCCTTCACAGCGACAGCACGACTCCACTGGGGGTTTCTCTCAGGAAAACGCCTCTGACCCAGTCTGCTGTTGTTCCTGATTAGGGTGGAACCTGGAGAAAATGTACTGCCGCTGGCTGTGGTTGAGGGTTTTCTCTCAAGGGGTGCGTTTGGATTCGAGATGGGGTTAGCTAGGTGAGAGGAGCTCTGTTGGTTGCCTTTAGGTCTAACGTGAGCCTGAGAGCCATTTCCCCGCCCCACAATAATTCCATTGATATTAACCCTCACTCTCTTGGTTCCAACGTCTGTGTCTTTTATGTTCTGTTCCAATGATTGGTTGGTTTCCATTCCAAGGGAAGTGCTATGCATGCCCTCCTCTCCTGATTGGCTAGTTTTAATTCTGTGAGAGGGGTCACTAAATTCCCCCTCCCCTGATTGGCCAGTTGTAATTCTATCAGCAGGGATATGGATTCCCTTTTCCCCTGATTGGCTAGTTTGAATTGCATGAGCAGGGCTATGGATTCCCTCCTCCCCTGATTGGCTATTTTGAATTCTGTGAGCAGGGCCATTCAATCTCTCCTCCCCTGATTGGCTAGTTAGCACTCCACGAGGGCTCTGTGTTCCGTTGGTCCTTCTGTAGGGGAAAGGTTGGCGTGTGGCTCCTCCTCTCTGTGGATGCTGAGGGGGTCTCAAAAGACCGCGTGTTCTGTTTTGGAACGGTCCTCCCATATTTGGGCGTGGACGGCGCGGGAAGCCCTCTCTTGGCGTTGGCCGGCGGAACGGGGGTTGTCCACCGTCCCTGAGAGTTTTGGTCCAGTTCAGTTTGGTTCCGAGTTCTGAATCTGTTCTCATGTCTCCCTCTCTACTGGTGTCATCAGGGCCAAAGCTTTCTACTGAGGAGGAGGAAGAGGAGGAAGAGGGTAGCACTTCACTTGACAAATATTCTGAAGATGATGAGGGAATAGTTTTTGAGGAAGATGATGGTAATGACAAATTTGTGGATGATTTACTCGCCACGGCTGAAGATGAGGATGGTAGTTCACTGGAGGAATGTGAGGATGATGAAGATGATTGTGAAGAGGAAGAGTACAGTGAAGAGGAAGACGAGGATGAAGGATGAAGAGGAGTTAATTCACTGGAGGAGCTCTGCTCTCTCGTTCTGCCTGAGTCCGGTCTGATGTGGGAGGGTTTGGTAAGGTGAACAGAGAACGTTTGGATATTCAAGCCTGTTTCTTTCAGTAACTGATCCAAAGCGTCCTCGGATTCAAACTGGCTACTCTCAGGAGATACAATGTCTGGCCCTGAAAAAGAAGAGGGTGCACGAGACACAGGTGAAAGGTCAAGTCCATGTGAGTGACGCGGGCTGTTTTCCTCCTCAAAGTGTGTTCCTGTGTCTGTGGTGTTTCCCTCGTCGTGTCCAGCGAGAGACTCCTTCCTCGACAGCCTTCCTCCCACCAACGTCTCCCTCACACCGCTAACCCTGTCCCGCTGTGTCCCGCCTATCTTAATGTGTGTCACTTCGATTTTATCAGCGCATTTCTTCTCAGCGGTGCCGTTGGATGAAGATGACGTTAGATGACTCTCTTTAGGCAGCCCTGTCCCACTGCCCGTGTTTTGTTTTGCTTTTAAAGCCCCAGTGTGTTTTTCTGCGTCTTTAGGAGTGTGTGACCCAGAAACAATCGGGGACATTACGTTCCGGCGCACAGTGTCTCCTCTGTCAGAGCTAGCTGTGTCCACACTGGAGTCTTTAACAGTTAACGCCAGCATCCTGTCGTCCACGCTTGCTGCTTTGGAGCCTTCATCAGCATCGGTCAAAGGATGTGTCCTCTCTCTCGACCCCGCCAATGGATTCTGTGCTGTGGGCTTTTTCAGCGGCCCTGGGCCCACCCTCACTCCTGTTGGTCTGATTCTGGTTCTGTTGAAACGGACAGGGCCCGGAACAAGCCCCGGTCTTCTGGGTAAAGTCGGTCGGTCGTCTGGTCTGGGTAAACCCCTCTTTCCTCCTTCTTCTTCTTTGGTGTGGTCGTGTGGTTGTGTTGTTGGGGCTAGTACAGTCACAGCCAGGTCCTCCTCTGTGCTGCTGGAGGATGCTGTACCACCCATAGGTCCTCCCTGACTCCCCTGCCTCCGGTCTCCTCTCCGGTCCGGCCGGTTAGCCATCGCCTCGGAGACAACGCTGGGGTCCGGTCTGACGGTTCTCTGCACGCCTCGGCGCGGCGCTGCGACCCGCCGCGTGCTCAAGGTTTCCGTGGTTACCCCGAGTTTCATCACTCCTAGATGTATGGAGGGGGGGGGGGGGGGGGGGGGGCACGAGTATTTGGGAATCACATATTATGTTTCTAACCTGCATGTTGAGTTTTGCTGTGGATAATGGTCTAACTGTGTGGAGGAAAATACTGTTAAGATGCAGCATGGATATAAACATCCACATTATATTCAAAATCAGGAATGTGGATTAAATGTTCACTGGAATTGATAATAAAGTGCAAATACATAGTAGAGCCTTGTGGTTGCCTTGGTACCTGCAGAGGGAACGAAAAATATTGATACGATTTAAAATCTGTAAGAATCTCTCTGTCTTTGTGAGTTGGGCCTGGAATGGTGATCTCTGTTATACAGTTTAGGAAGGGAAGAGAAATCTGGTAAAAGAACAAGGAAATATTCCTTGTGGAAGATATTTTGCTCCAGGTAGATCTTTGTTTTTTGCCGTCCACGTAAATCATTTATAAATGTAATAACATTTCAATATGTAATGCATTGCACTGCGTTTTATAGGACCTGTACCCTGAAATAATGAGAGGTCTAGACCTATTAAGTCTGTCTGGATGGACACTTCACTGGAGCAAGATTTCACTGGGTTGGACATTCACATTGCCAGGGAAACAAATGATTTTCATCATCATTGAACAGGTATTCACTCTTAGTTTATTTATTTATTTTTCATTTTCTCTTTTTGCCTTCTTTCTCATAAGCTCTCTTTTCTTGTTTCTCTCATTTTTGACTAAAGGTTCTCTAAAGGTTTTTTTTTTTTTTACATTTGCTATTATATATTTTGACAGTCAAGCACCTGTTTAAATAATTTCCTGACAGGGCCGGTATCTCACCAGGAGTGGCTTGGGTGGACGCTGGCTTGCTCTTGCCCTTCCCCTTCTCAGCCACAAGTGTGATGTCATACAAACGCCCCGCCTCCAACTGGTCGATCTGGGCGGAGTCTCTGTCCGCCGGCAGGGTCATGTCTCGTTCTTTGCCATTTCCATCATTGGGTGAGACGGTCAAACGGTACCTGTCAATCTCCCCCTGTGATTGCTCCCATTGGACAACGGCAGAGGTAGTGGTTGTCTTGACGACTTGGAGGTTTTTAGGGCCAGAGATGACTGAATGAGAGATGAAGAAATCTGGTGTTTGATCGTTTTTTACTATTATTACATATAATATTTAATTAACCCTTTTTTTTTACTTATCCATAAACGGTCTCATTCACTCAATCACTGACCAGTGGTTTCTTGTATTAATTTTTCTTAGTTACACAATACTTACCTGAAATATTTTGTAACTATAGAAGCGTAAAAGCAACAAACTCAACCATCAATGATTCATATCTTTCTCTAAAAAGACCAGTATCACCAAACGTTGTTGCTAGTAAAAATACTAAAATACCTAGCACAAGAATGCAATGCTAACCTCGTTACTAACAAGCTCAAAAATACGTTTAGAAATCATCCAAAAAATATAAAAAGTTGAATTCTACAGATGCCCAGATTTTGAGAAGTAGAGTGGAGCAACAATCCCCCTGTCCATCGTAATAGGGTTAGGGTTAGTGTCCTACAGTCATAACAGGGTTAGGGTTAGTGTCCTACAATCCACAATAGGGTTAGGGTTAGTGTCCTACAGTCCGTCATAGGGTTGAAGTTAGTGTCCTACAGTCCATAACAGGGTTAGGGTTAGTGTCCTACAGTCCATCATAGGGTTAGGGTTAGTGTCCTACAGTCCATAACAGGGTTAGGGTTAGTCTCTACAGTCCATCGTAGGGTTAGGGTTAGTGTCCTACAGTCCATAATAGGGTTAGGGTTAGTGTCCTACAATCCACAATAGGGTTAGGGTTAGTGTCCTACAGTCCATAACAGGGTTAGGGTTAGTGTCCTACAGTCCATAACAGGGTTAGGGTTAGTGTCCTACAGTCCATAACAGGGTTAGGGTTAGTGTCCTACAGTCCATAACAGGGTTAGGGTTAGTGTCCTACAGTCCATTATAGGGTTAGGGTTAGTGTCCTACAGTCCATAACAGGGTTAGGGTTAGTGTCCTACAGTCCATAACAGGGTTAGGGTTAGTGTCCTACAGTCCATTATAGGGTTAGGGTTAGTGTCCTACAGTCCATCGTAGGGTTAGGGTTAGTGTCCTACAGTCCATAACAGGGTTAGGGTTAGTCTCTACAGTCCATCGTAGGGTTAGGGTTGAGGTTAAGGGTCAGTCCCCTATTCACTCACGGGTCATAAACTCCGTGGAGCTCTCGGCTCCCATCTTGCCCTCCTTCTCTCCTCTGATGGTGACGGTGTACTCCAGGCCGGCTGCCAGCCCCGTCTGGGTGTAGCTGCTCTGTCTACCCTCCGTCTGGGAGGTGATCTGCTGGTCACCCTCTTTCTGTGTCGGGACACGCACGCACGCACGCACGCACACACACACACACACACGCGCACACAAACACATACACACACGCACGCACGCACGCATGCACGCACGCACGCACACACACACACACACACACACACACACATAGAGATAGACCGACAGCCATACAGGGAGACAGACAGGCAGAGATAAACAGAGAGTCAGTGAATCAACAGTGAGACATACAGAAAGCGCAAACAGAAAGCACAGACAGACAGACAGACAGACAGACAGACAGACAGAGAGCACATACAAATATTCAGTTAGACAGACAGACAGGCAGACAGGCAGACAGACAGACAGGCAGAGAGAAACAGAGTCAGTGAATCAACAGAGAGACAGACAGAAAGCACAGACAGACAGACAGACAGACAGACATACAGTTACATGTATTACACAGACAATCACATGGACAGACAGGTAGACAAACAGAGACAGAGTCAATGTATTTCAAGCAGTGAGACACCAGTCTCTCTAGCTCTTAGCTACAGCATGTGTGCAACATGTTATGAGTTGCGTGCCCAGTTTGATCCGTTTCAACCCAAATGGCTAGTCTGGGAAGAGTCCTAGTAAAATGTGTATATAGCGAGGGCCTGTTCTCTAAATTGATGTAATGAGTGCATTAACAACCCACTGTAGAGTACACAGAATAACAATTTATCACTGTGTATGTGGTGCGGAGCTGAGATATTGGCCTCCTGGGAGGTTTGACTGTGGGCGAAAAGCGTTTCTGTTCAGCTGCTAGCAAACTTTTCAGACAACTACGTACATCACATTACGGGGCAATCCTGAGGCATTGCATGATTTCTGGTTATGTTATCCGTCATGGTTGAAAAAATCCCTTATTTTGTTTGGAGATATTAGTGAATCTGTAATTCATAGCACAGATGGAGATATTGGCTTGTTATATTCAGTAGGAGTTCTAGATAACAGCTGGCATTACATAAATCGGGGCTTCCTTTTTGAATGGCAGTGTTTCCCCACATCGTAATCCCAGTCATTTCTATCTAATCATTTAATACAGCTGTTACACAGGGGAAATTTAAAAACCCAAACAAGTATGGAGTTGCTATTATTCAATTTATGTTTTTGGAAAGGCCATGTGTTTCCTTGAATTTTAAGCCATTTGGCTCGGGGTGTACTCAATCACTCCCAGTTTGTGTCAAAGGTTTCTCTATTTTGTTGTAGTAATGACGTTTTAAAAATGGAAATAGGAGCCAGCTCAGTTGCCATGCCATGTTGCTATGACAGGTTGCCCGGTGACAGAACAAAAGGTCATCTCAGAACAATGCCAGTGTGTCTGATTTCGGATTAGGAGAAATGATGCATCATTAAATATGAGGTACAACGACTTAAATAGGGATTACCAGACCTTTTTTTGATCAAAGAAGCGAAGACTTTTGTATTCATTAATTTATAGTTGCTTAGCACACTGCCTTCTCTCTCTCTCTCTCTCTCTCTCTCTCTCTCTCTCTCTCTCTCTCTCTCTCTCTCTCTCTCTCTCTCTCTCTCTCTCTCTCTCTCTCTCTCTCTCTCTCTCTCTCTCTCTCTCTCTCTCTCTCTCTCTCTCTCTCTCTCTCTCTCTCTCTCTCTCTCTCTCTCTCTCTCTCTCTCTCTCTCTCTCTCTCTCTCTATCTCTCTCTCTCTATCTCTCTCTCTCTCTCTCTCTCTCTCTCTCTCTCTCTCTCTCTCTCTCTCTCTCTCTCTCTCTTTTGGCAATCCACAGTTCTACAGTGAAAAGCTGAACAAAAGAAGCCAGCAATACGTTCCTTTGAACTCTGTTGACTGACAAAGTGGCTTCTTTGAAATGATTCATCCATTATGAAGGAAATAGCAGGATGGATTGTTGTAAGTGCTCGGAATGCACAGTTAGCGCTATATATGAATAATTGTACATATTTTGTCCAATAATGTTCCGTTCTCTAGCAACGAAAAGCGTTTCCGGACAAAACCAGGCAAGAAAAAGTTAATCAGCACCGGCGGTCACTGACAGAAGTTATTCTATCTATGTCATACTTTTATTCCTCGTGGTTTTTATTCAAGCATAATAAAACGTTTATGTATTTCTCTTACCGTTTAATAACGTATAATATTGAATCTTTTCAGTTTGGGGAAGAGTTGTGATTGTGTTTGTTTACTGCGTGCATTGTTAGTCTGTTAACAGGGTCGGTGAATGTCTATCCCTCAGCACCCCTCTCCCCCTCCTCCTCCACCTGCTCCTCCTCCTCCCTCCTCCCCTCCTCCTCCTCCTCCTCCTCCTCCACCTGCTCCTCCTCCTCCCTCCTCCCCTCCTCCTCCTCCTCCTCCTCCACCTGCTCCTGCTCCTCCTCCTCCCTCCTCCCCTTCCCCTCCTCCTCTTCCCCTCCTCATCCTCCATCGCCTCCTTCTCCTTCTCCTCTTCCTCTTCCTCCTTCTCTCTCCTTGTCTGTATGTCACAGCTGCTGGCCAGCGATGATGTCATGGCTTGGCAGCGGCCATGTTTCCGACAGTGTTTACGCCTGCCTTAGCAACCATGTTTGCGACAGTGTTTACGCCTGCCTTAGCAACCAGCATCCACACATCTGCATCTTTTCCTCTCCCTCATCTCTTGTGTTCTCTCTATCTCCCCGGTGGTGTGTGTCCTCCCTCCCTCTCTCCCAACTGATGTTCTTTCTCTCTCCTACTCCTTTTTAACAGATTTTCTCTCTCTCTCTCTCTCTCTCTCACTCCATCTTCTTCTTCCCTCGCTATTTCCTTTTTTTCTCCACTCTCGTCCTTCTATTCTACATCTTCTTTTCAGTTCAGTTTTTTCTTTTCAGTTTAGAGGGTTTCCCCCTAGGCCCTTCGTCTTTCCCTGCCTCCGATGGGACGCAGCAGCTCATTGGCTGCTTTGTCTCTCTTCCCTGTGCTGTTGTGTTTGTGCTGAGGTTTGGAATGCGTCCTCTAGCTGTGTTTGTGCTGAAGTTTGGAACGCGTCCAAACTTTGTTCTACTAGTACCTTTCTCCAAGAGACACGTCTTTCTGCTTCTTGAGATCACCATGGGTTATACATCACGCACTACTTATGTCAGTTTGAGTTTCACTGCCAACAAAGAAGTTGCCTTAAGTAAATATTTATTTAACGCTCGGTGGATATGTATGTTGGCCCGGCCCGAATCATTTTTCAACAATGTGTGGATTCTAAACTGTGTTTTCATGGCTCTTTTATCATTTGAAATGGCTCCTGTAGTTGATAAATCAGCAAAAAATAAACACTACTAACAAGATATTCCACTCACACTTTTGACAGGGTGTTACGCATAATCGTGTAATTTCCCCATTAGGAATAAACTTATGTCAGTTAAAAGATTTGCAGCCGACAGAGAGGTTGCCTTGTGCAATTCTTAATTTAATGTGAATACTTAAATCCTCACAGGGTTGTCACTTTGTGTTGTTGAATGAATTCATTTAAACTAATTTACTTATAAGTTATTAACGATGTGCATTAATATTAATAATATTCCAGAAGCTGTGAACAGAATGAATCCTGTTGGAAAGACATTATGTGGGGATACAAACACATGGATATGAATGTGTTTTTAATGGGAACAGTGCTGAATAAAGGTTTTTTTATTCTGGTATCTCCAGTGAAAGAGGAAGACACCACACACCATTATTCAGTGCTTTCAGAGCAGTGATTGGCTGAATCATACACCATTATTCAGTGCTTTCAGAGCAGTGATTGGCTGAATCATACACCATTATTCAGTGCTTTCAGAGGAGTGATTGGCTGAATCATACACCTTTATTCAGTGCTTTCAGAGGAGTGATTGGCTGAATCATACACCATTATTCAGTGCTTTCAGAGCAGAGGTTGGCTGAATCAGTGTCTGTGTTTGGGTTTAATTCCACAATAGGCTCTATTCAAGACAGAGCCCAATGAGAAACAATACAATGGGCTATTGTTCACTTCCTGCTCCTCCTCCCATTCACGGCAGAAATACAGGACTGTACACACACACACACACGCACGCACGCACGCATACACACACACACACACACACACACACACACACACACGCAGACACACACACACACACACACGCACTCACTCACACACGCACGCACGCATGCTCGCTCGCTCGCTCGCACGCACGCACACACACACACACTGTAAATACAGGACTGTAAACAGAGCTGTACCACGCGATACTATTTTTATAAATCTCTGAAATAAATAAATAAGTCTGCACTCTGTCTCCTATGTGTGATTATGGCTCTGAAATAAATGAATAAGTCTGCACTCTGTCTCCTATGTGTGATTACGGCTCTGAAATTGGTCTGTGTGCCCGTCACACATAATGGAAAACAAGTGTTTTATGATGACATTTTGGGGACGCCAAACGCCACGCAAATCACAGAGCAGGCACCTGAACACCCCCCCACCATCCCTTCCATCTCCCTGCTATTTCCTTTGGCAAATCCTTGACGTGCTTTTACCATTTACACGACTCCAAAATCTCGTTATGTCC
>JAPMUY010000684.1:62500-67500 GCA_026901105.3 Galaxias olidus | reverse complement strand
CAGTAACATTTTCTCATACTTCAAGAATTTTTCCTCCCTCTCTTGCCCCCCCCCCCCCACACACACACACACACTCTTTCGCTACTTATCTCTCCTTTTTACTTTCTCTCCTTCTCCTCCTCCCCCTCCTCCTCCCTTTCCCTCTCTTTTCTCTGATGTAATTCTGCTGCTTTACGGGTCCCTGTTGGCTGGTGGATTGCGATGGAAAACATCTGAATTCTGAGAGATGTTTTTTGACCGACCAAAACTTTAAAAATCTTTAGTGCATTTGAACTCCCATCCGTCCTCCCTGCTTCTTACTGACCTTAGAGAGCCCCCATGCCCCACCCACCGCCCCCCAAATCCCCTCCAAACCCCCCAGCCCCCCCTCCACCCTCCTCTATCATTCCATTGTCCTACTACTCTTCTTCCAGAAAGCTTCTATTTTTAACGGTGGTCGTATTTACTCGTACGTTAGCCGGCATGGGGTCCTGCATGGCTGCATGCTGCACATCTGTTTCCAGAGCGCTAAGCTGTACGGGTCGTCTCCGTAGTGTTTGTTCTCTCTGTGAGATTCAAACGGCAACAATATATTCTCTGTATTGTGTGGTGTACTGTTTTATTGCAGAGGGTGGGGGTGGGGTTGGGGGGGGGGGGGGGGGGGGTGAGAGGTCACAAAGCAGAGGTAAAGGTAGAGTGTGTGTGTGTGTGTGTGTGTGTGTGGGGGGGGGGGCTGCTTGTACATTTATATATTATTAACCTTCTCTTGTTGAAAGCACTATTTTTTATAAGTCACTACGGATAAAAGCATCTGCTACATGATTGCATTGTATTGTAATGTGGTGTAATGTAATGACTAAGCCTAAACCCTGAGGGCCAACTGGACTGAAAACGTAAACTGAGCAGATGTCACGTTCCTGAGCGACTCCGCCCAGCAAAGAACCATTCACCTGATGACTAGTGACTCTTTTGCACCCTTGTGGCCTTAATTACGTTTTATAGGTGTCACCTTGACCTTGTTTCAGACTGGCCAATTATTAGTTTCATTGACGCCACCTGTGCCTTTTGCCGTGTATTTAAGTTTCTGTTTTCCTTTGTTCTGTGTTCAGTCATCGGTCTTCATCATCTAGAGTCTCAAAGTCAATCGTCTGTCCCCCTTCGAAACGTCAATCAACAATATTACCTTCCATGAGGAGAGAGAGAGGGAACAAGAGCGAGAGAAGAAAAAAAAGGGGAAAAAATAAAGCAGGAACCCCAGTGAGAGGTTTGGGACTGGGCCGGGGGCCGGCTTGAAGGGCCCTCATAGGGTCGTTATACTATGAAGAGTACAAACACTTATAAAAACACAATCTGTCCTGACGTTATGGTGGAAGTCAGACGCTGTTAAGATCAGTCCTCAGAAAGCAGAGAGCGAGAGAGAGAAAGAGAAAGAGAGAGAGAGAGCAGAGAATCCACTGTCTTATTTTACAAGACATTACATTACAGTCGTTTAACCAAAGCTTCTTTCAACATGAGAAGATAAAAAAACACTACATTTTCCATGTATTGCTTGACCAAAGGCGTTTAACTGTTGGAAGTGACAGGTTTGACCCTACAGGTTATTGATTTGACCTCTGCTGGATGTGGAAGGCCCAGGTGTTTGACTGCGGGGGCCAGTGTTTGGGCTCAGGCTGCCAGGGGAGCTAGTTAGTGCGGGTCTCCAAGGAGAGCGCTGCCACTGGACCTGCAGGCTCTCGTCCCCACCCCTAAAGATAGACTGGAGGAAGCCAGGAGGTGCTGCAGAGACTACACAGCAGTCCCTGTGTTTGTGAGGTGTCACGTGCAGGTGTGTGTGTGTGTGTGTGTGCAAACATGGAATCCAACATGTGTTTTTGTGTGTGTGACTGTGTGTGCACCGTTTAGGACTACACAACGTGTGAATCTGACATGTGCGTGTGTGTCTGTCTGACGTGTGCATGTGTGTCTAACACGTGTGTGTGTGTGTGTGTGTGTGTGTGTGTGTGTGCAGTGTGCCTGTGTGTATTACACGTACAAAAGTGTGCCTGTAAGTCTGATGTGTGTGTGAGTCATGTGTGTGTGTGTGTGTCTGTGTGTGTGTGTGTGTGTGTGTGTGTTGTTGTGCTCCTAGAAGTCCACTCACACACTACATATTTAAATTAATACTCCAGCGACCAGTCCCAGGTGCACAGACTGCGTTGCTAAGTGTTGCTAAGGGAGTCCGGCTCTTTCACTTAACCCTCGGGAGCATTTTTTTCCACCTTCCCGACCGGCATTCCATGTTTCCTGTGTTTTCACAACACGGCTCTGCCCAGGGAAGATCCCCAGGGTCCTGTTGGTGGAGCAGACTCAAACCACGCATGTTTGCTCTTTGTCACAGGCCTGCAAGAAGAAGGAGAAGGAGAAGGAGAGAGAGAGAGAGAGAGAGAGAGAGAGAGAGAGAGAGAGAGAGAGAGAGAGAGAGAGAGAGAGAGAGAGAGAGAGAGAGAGAGAGAGAGAGAGAGAGAGAGAGAGAGAGAGAGAGAGAAAGAGAGTTCTGGTTGTCCTGTCATGTCATGTGGAGATGATTGGCCCAGACATGCGTGTATTTGTGTGTTTGTTATAGTGTGTGTGTGTGTGTGTGTGTTCACATATGTGTAAGCGCGTTCGTGTGTGTGTGTGTGTGTGTGTGTGTGTGTGCGTGTAAGCATGTGTGTGTTTGATGAATGTGCCCAAAGTGTGAGAAGAGGTGAACAGGTCAAAGGTGAGCATCAATCAAACTGAGCCCTATTTACATTCTCCGTTCCAGACAGTACCACCTTATAAACAGACTCTGGGTCTGTTCTAGACAGTACCACCTTATAAACAGACTCTGGGTCAGACAGTACCACCTTATAAACAGACTCTGGGTCTAGACAGTACCACATTATAAACAGACTCTGGGTCTGACAGTACCACCTTATAAACAGACTCTGGGTCTGACAGTACCACGTTATAAACAGACTCTGGGTCTGACAGTACCACCTTATAAACAGACTCTGGGTCTGACAGTACCACGTTATAAACAGACTCTGGGTCTGACAGTACCACCTTATAAACAGACTCTGGGTCTGACAGTACCACCTTATAAACAGACTCTGGATCAGACAGTACCACGTTATAAACAGACTCTGTTTCAGACAGTACCACCTTATAAACAGACTCTGGATCAGACAGTACCACGTTATAAACAGACTCTGGGTCTAGACAGTACCACGTTATAAACAGACTCTGTTTCAGACAGTACCACCTTATAAACAGACCCTGGGTCTGTTCTAGACAGTACCACCTTATCGACAGACTCTGGGTCTAGACAGTACCACATTATAAACAGACCCTGGGTCTGTTCTAGACAGTACCACCTTATAAATACACTCTGGGTCTGCTCTAGATTGATCTGACTCTGGCAATGGGCAATAAGGAAAGCTGTTCTAGATAGAACCATGCTCTAAAAAGACTCTGGCTATGGGGAACATGGATCTAAACAGAATGTGTGTGCGCATATGTGTGTGTGTGTGTGTGTGTGTGTGTGTGTGTGTGTGTGTGTTTGTGCATGCGTGTGCACACGTGTGTGTGTTTGTGTGTGTGTGCGCTTGCGCGCTCATGTGTGTGTGTCTGTGGCTGCGATGCGAACAGCCTCTGGCCCAGGACGTCAGCCCACACAGGAGAAAGAGAGTTACAGCCCTGCTCACAACAATCTCCAACCCACATCTGAACAGCCGGGAGGAGAGCGGCGCTGCTGGGACTGTTTACTCACAGTTTCCCAGTGTTACCACATGCAGGACGGTTGTGTGTGTGTGTGCGTGTGTGTGTGTGTGTGTGTGTGGAGGAGGGGGGGGGGTTGCAACTAGCATTCCCAGTCTTACCGCATGTAAGATGGGGGGGGGGGGGGTGCCACTAGCGTAAGTATGCTGCAAGTATGAATGTGTGTGACCTCATCATCTTTATTGATACAAGAGTGCTTGGCCGTATCACGTAGTGAGCTATCAAACAATCTGTTTCATTGTAGGACGGGCCGTTATGAAATTATTAAATATGGATTGAGAGACAGATAATGTTAGGAAGGAATGGACAAGTGGATGATGGGGTTTAGTTTAAATTCTGTGTTAATTGTAGAAAGCCTTATAATTTAATCTAATATTCTTCCACAGCTACAATATCCCTGAACTTATGTTTTACAGATAGACGCTGCCAACTCTCTCTCTCTCTCTCTCTCTCTCTCCCTCTCTCTCTGTGTCTCTCTCTCTGTCTCTCTGCCTTTCTCTGTCTCTCTCTCTCTCTCTCTCTCTCTCTCTCTCTCTCTCTCGCTGTCTGTCTCTGCTTTCTTTTCTGTCTTATTCCTTTCTCTCTCTCTCTCTCTCTCTCTCTCTCTCACTCTCTCTATATCTCTCTCTCTATCTCTCTGTATCTTTCTGTATCTCTCTCTCTCTCTCTCCATCTATCTCTCTGTATCTCTCTCTCTCTCTCTGCTCTGCTTTCTGAGGACTGATTTAAACAGCGTCTGACTTCCACCATAACGTCAGGACAGATTGTGTTTTTATAAGTGTTTGTACTCTTCATAGTATAACGACCCTATGAGGGCCCGTCAGGCCGGCCCTCGGCCCAGTCCCAAACCTCTCACCGGGGTTCACTCCTGCTTTCTTTTCCCCCCTTGTTTCCTCTCTCTTTCTCTTGTTCCCTCTCTCTCTCCTCATGGAAGGTAATATTGTTGATTGACGTTTCGAAGGGGGACAGACGACTGACTTTATGAGACTCTAGATGATGAAGACCTAACCGGTCCTTGAGGTCGTTGGCAGTTTCCTTTCGTAAAGTTGTGTCCTTGTCCTCTTTTTAGAGCTGTTCATCTACGTACATCCAAGTCCGCTAAACGAATTTAGATCAGAATAGCTTCTTTTTGACAAACGGAAAGCACCTGATTAGATTTATAGGTGAACAACGAAACATGGCAAGGTAGCATCTCACTGGATTGGAACCCAGCCCGTCACAATTACATTATGCAGCTTTGA
>JAPMUY010000684.1:47500-55000 GCA_026901105.3 Galaxias olidus | reverse complement strand
CCGCGGGGAAACATTTCAGCTTGACCTTTCACCTTCTGGGATGACCCTAGAGGTCAGAGGGGAGACGTCAGTGTGTCAGAACCAACTCCTGACTCTCGGATATCCATACCTGTGTCTTCGTGACGACGGCAGCTTCCCTTATGTTGACCCCTGAACCCCTTAGAGTGTCCTGCCTTCCATCCTGTCTGCGTGCAGATGTCAGGGGTAGAGGTCAAAGTTTAAAGAGCTTAACTTTTTTATTTGTTCACCTTGTGTAGATAAACGGTAGTCATGCTATAGTGCCCTCAGATACAGTAGTTCTGTTTTCTGTTGCCGTGGTAAAGTGCATCTGAGACGTCAAAGCTCACTATTGAGCCTTATGCTGATGTCATGGGCTCAATTCAATAAAACATCCGGATGGGATGGTACACTTTAAAATAATATCTGGTCTAAACCCAAATCAATTCTAAACATTGTTTTCTAAAGTGCTCATCTTGGATTATGGCATGACGGATATTATAACACCATATCCTGTGCATTTTGAAAGGAAGCTGGTCTACTAATAGGAATAGGATATGCACACCTGGAACCATTCCACAAAGCACTTCCAGTTTTCAAGACGTTGCCAAGGGCGACAACAACACATTCTTTGGATTTTATCTCAAATCTAATTAACTTTTTACTACAGTCTAGAAGAATGTTACAGCCAACAGGAGCAAAAATGAACAGTTAGATTTTTTTTATAAAAGCGCTTGAGTGTTTTGTGTACACGAGAGCTTACATTTTATTTTTAAAAAACAACAACCTTGAAATATGAATATAATTTGTGTTAGATGGATCACGTTGGAGTCTATTGAATTGTTTGAAAGGTGAAGGCAGAGCGCTATGAAGCCTGTCGTATATATTTAAGAGGTCCAGATAATGGGCTGACCTCTCCTCTACAGCTGGGTTCTGTTGTGATGAAGAAGAGGCTTCTGGGCGGAACCCGCCCTTCTGGACCTAATTAAAGAGTTTCTGCGCGGTTATAGTCATGGTTACGTCTTCAGACCACCGTGACATTGAGAGAAGTTCGACACCCGTTAGTCTACAGTCAGCATGGGCAACCAGAGCGTCAAATATGACGATGACTCAGCAGCGCAGCGATCTGCTTACTTACTCACGCTCGCTCACTTTCGATTATGCTATACTATTTCTCCCGCGCCTACTCTGCCCTCGCTCACTTTCAATTATTTTATACTTTCTATTATACTTATTCTCCAGCTCCTACTCTGCCCTACTGGCTTATTATACTATATTTTCGATTATATTATACTTCTTCTCCTGCACCTACTCTGCCCTACTCGCTCACTTTCAATTATAATATACGTTCAATAATATTATACTTTCAATTATACCATACTTTCGATTATATTATACTTCTCCTGCACCTACTCTGCCCTACTCGCTCACTCACTGACTCACTCATTCAACCACTCTCAGTGTGCCTAGTAAAGTGCTACGCTAATAAATGATTATAGATATTTTTATCAGTTTTATCATCCTCATAAGAAGTAGACCACAATGCCCACACATTCCCTTCACATACTAAAACCTTTCTTTTCTCTTTTCATCTGCCTCTCATTGTCCTTTTCTTCCTGTTGCTAATATGAGCCCTTGCTTCTCTCTCAAACTCAAAGTGACTGTATTGCTATGACAGCAGTATTCCACTTTTGCCAAAACACTTGTGGGTTTTAAATCAAGGCGAACACTCAGAAACCACTTGATGACCCAGTCTGTCTCAATGTATCATCATGTCATTTGAAATCTTTTGAAAAATACTCATGCATTAATTGTTTCCAATATGCCATGCCAGGCCAGGCAATACCAAGGGAATTCTTTAGTGCCACCTGATTGAAACTCCAGAAAGGCAGAGGAAATATTCTTAATTCATCCACATGGATTGTTTATACAGTTGTCATTGTTCATTAAAAATTAAGTTTGACATGGATATGTAGTTCCTTAAGAATTCAATATTTTTTTCACCAATTTAACTATTTCTTCTTGCATTTCTACAAATCATCATTATCACCTCTCTCTCTCTCTCTCTCTCTCTCTCTCTCTCTCTCTCTCTCTCTCTCGCTCTCTCTCTCTCTCTCATGCTCACTCTACCTTTTTAAAAGTCTGTGCTCTTTTCCACTTACTCACTCCTATGTGTTTTTTTCTCTCTGTTGTCCACAGGTCCAAGCTGGCAGGTAGACATGGAGGTAGACAGACAGGTCCAAGCTGGTAGGTAGACAGACAGTCTGGCAGGTAGACATGGAAGTAGACAGACAGTCTGGCAGGTAGACAGAGAGGTAGACAGACAGTCTGGCAGGTAGACATGGAGGCAGACAGACAGTCTGGCAGGTAGACATAGAGGTAGACAGACAGTCTGGCAGGTAGACATGGAGGCAGACAGACAGTCTGGCAGGTAGACAGGGAAGTAGACAGACAGTCTGGCAGGTAGACAGGGAGGCAGACAGACAGTCTGGCAGGTAGACAGTAAGGTAGACAGACAGTCTGGCAGGTAGACAGGGAGGCAGACAGACAGTCACTTTGACAGAGACAGACAGACAGACAGACAGAACGCCATATTTCAGGCACACTGACACTGTGTTCAACAAAACACACTAACTGGCAATGAGATTTCTGTCAAATTAAGTTGACCAGCAAGTCGCTCTTTGACTAGTCTGGGGTGTTCATTCTCCCTTGACAGGGAAATGTCTGTCTGTCTTCCTCTTCAACCAACCGCTTTTTATGACCGTTACCACAACAACCCCGATCCAAAATGGCGGCCCATAGTCTCCCCCAGGGTTCAGCATGGCGAGCCAAACAAGGACAGACCAAAAGGGGACTCACAGCATTACACACAGAGCCAAAATGGAGAGAGACATGAGAGCTACCTCTTCATGGCGCCTGTCCCGACGTTGACTGTGTGTGAGAAATATGCCATAAAAAGATGGAGCGGATCGTACGGAAAGCACATGTGGGCTTTATGATCTGGCTGATGTGTGTGTGACTACTGGACGAGGAAGAGGAGGATGAAGAGACAGAGACTTTGTGTGTGTGTGTGTGTGACTACTGGAGAGGAGGAGGAGGACGGACAGAGACAGGAACTTAGTGTCTACTGAGTTTCCCTCTCTAGGCTGATGTGATGGAGGACAGACTTAGACAGTTTCCTCTCTAGGCTGATGGGACGGACAGAGACAGGGACTTAGTGTCTACAGTTTCCCTCTCTAGGCTGATGTAGACAGAGAGGCAGAACTTAGTGTCTACTGAGTTTCCTCTCTAGGTAGATGTGACGGACAGAGACAGACAGTGTCTGGCCCTCTCTCTAGGTGATGTGAGGCAGAGACAGGGACTTAGTGTCTACTGAGTTTCCCTCTCTGACAGATGACGGACAGAGACAGGAACTTAGTGTCTATATTTCCTCTCTAGGCACACTGACAGAGACAGGGACTTAGTGTCTACTGGCTGATGTGAACAGAGACAGGGACTTAGTGTCTACTGAGTTTCCCTCTCTAGGCTGATGTGACGGACAGAGACAGGAACTTAGTGTCTACTGAGTTTCCCTCTCTAGGCTGATGTGACGGACAGAGACAGGGACTTAGTGTCTACTGAGTTTCCCTCTCTAGGCTGATGTGACGGACAGAGACAGGAACTTAGTGTCTACTGAGTTTCCCTCTCTAGGCTGATGGGACGGACAGAGACAGGGACTTAGTGTCTACTGAGTTTCCCTCTCTAGGCTGATGTGACGGACAGAGACAGGGACTTAGTGTCTACTGAGTTTCCCTCTCTAGGCTGATGGGACGGACAGAGACAGGGACTTAGTGTCTACTGAGTTTCCCTCTCTAGGCTGATGTGACGGACAGAGAAGACGAGGAGGCCAGGGTCACTAGCCTCTGAGGTGTGTGTGTGTGTGTGTGTGTGTGTGTGTGTGTGAACGTCCGCTTGTGCATGTTTAAGTGTTTGTGAGAATGTGTGTGTGTGTGTGTGAAAGTCCGATTGTGAATGTTTAAGTGTTTGTGAGAATGTGTGTGTGTGTGTGTGAACGTCCGCCTTGTGCATGTTTAAGTGTTTGTGAGAATGTGTGTGTGTGTGTGTGTGAACGTATGCCATGTTTAAGTGTTTGTGAGAATGTGTGTGTGTGTGTGTGTGAACGTCCGCTTGTGCATGTTTAAGTGTTTGTGAGAATGTGTGTGTGTGTGTGTGAACGTCCGCTTGTGCATGTTTAAGTGTTTGTGAGAATGTGTGTGTGTGTGTGTGAACGTCCGCTTGTGCATGTTTAAGTGTTGTGAGACTGTGTGTGTGTGTGTGTGTGTGTGTGTGTGTGTGTGTGAAGTTTGTGTTTTCTCACAGTGTGTGTGTGTGTGTGTGTGTGTGTGTGTATTGTTTTGTGTATATGTGAGTGGATGTACAGTTAGGCCCGAAAATATTTGGACAGTGACACGGATTTGGGCTCTGCATGCCACCACATTGGATTTGAAATTAAACAACTACAACGGAATTGAAGTGCAGACTTTAAGGTTTAATTCAAGGGGTTGAACAAAAATATATGATTAAACATGTAGGAATTTTAGCTATTTTTATACAAACTCTCATTTCAGGGGCTCAAAAGTAATTGGACAAATAAACATAACCCCAAGAGAGAGATCCTTTGCAGGCAATGACTGCCTGAAGTCTGGAACCCATGGACATCACCAAACGTGTCTATGCTGAGTTTACCAGCTCTTGTTGCTTGTTTGTGGGTCTTTCTGCCTTAGGCTTTGTCTTGAGCAAGTGAAATGCAGACAGGGTTGAGATCTTAGTTGTCTACCATTGCAGAATATTCCCTCTCTTTAAAAAACTCCTGGGTTGCTTTTGATATGTTTTGGGTCATTGTCCATCTGTACTGTGACAGGAATCTTATTTGTGAATCTGAGCTGAGTTATCCCTCTACACTTCAGAATTCATCCGCTGATGTGTCACATCATCAGAGAAGAGGAGGAGGCCAGGGTCACACTGCCTCCACCATGTTTTACAGGTGTGTGTGTGTGTGTGTGTGTGTGAACGTTCTTCTTCCCATCATTGTGGTACATGTTGAAGTGTCTCATCTGTCCAAAGAATGTGTGTGTGTGTGTGTGGCAAAGTCAATGCTGGCCTTTCTATTTTAAGTGATTAATGGTTTGAGAATGTGTGTGTGTGTGTGTGAACGATACACCTACTTCCTGCAGAGTGTTCTAAGTGTTTGTGAGAATGTGTGTGTGTGTGTGTGAACGTCCGCCTTTTTGAGTTCCCAAGCATGTTTTTTTCTCAGAATGTACCAAATTGTGATTTGGCCAATGTGTGTGTGTGTGTGTGTGTGTGTGTGAACAGCTTCCAAATGCTTGTGGAATCAACTGTTTTTAACTGCTTAATTGATGACAGGTTAATGTGTGTGTGTGTGTGTGTGTGTGTGTGTGTGTAATTCCTAAACCCTTGCTCCAATTTGCGTAAATACTCTCAAATTACAGCTGAGAGTCTGCACTTTAAGCCCATATTGATTATATAATGTGTGTGTGTGTGTGTGTGTAACAAAACTTGTGTCACTGTCCAAATATTTTTGAGTGTATGCATGTATGTGTGTGAGTGTGTTGCGTGTGTGTGTGCGTGTGAATGAATATAAACTGAAATATTTTTTATTTCAAAGCTTGTGAAAGAGGCAAGGAATAGACACAGTGCACTTTACCGTAATTCACACACACACACACACACACACACACACACACACACACACACACACACACACACACACACACGTTAATTCCATTCACAGTTGTTGTGTCAGGACAGAGACAGTGTAAACACAGTACATTACCGTGTATTTCACAGGTATTTTTTACAGTGTACCCCTCGTGTCTGAAAGTACAGCTAATGTGCCTTGGACCAGATTACTGACCGTCCATCACCGGCGGTCTGCTGTGGACGCTTCCTGTGATCATCATCATCCATCATGTGCTCTTAGCGTGTTCCACTAGCTGTAATAACACACTTCAAAGAGGGCTCCCCACCCCGCTGGTAGCGTGGTCACGAGGCTCAAACAGATTTATATCCAGGCTTACATGCAGGGCACACGCTAATACATCAAAGTCAGAGCAGCATGAATGTTGTTTATGTGCGCGACGAATTTACACACACTGAGACATAAATGCACACACACACACACACACACACACACACACACACACACACACACACAGATGGAGAGACACACACACACACAAACACACACACACATACAGATGCAGAGACACACACACACACACACACACACAGATGGGGAGAGAGGCACACATACACACACACGCACACACACACAGATGCAGATTCAGGCAGACACACACATACGTGTCCATCCTGAGACACAGGGGTTATGAGAACACTGTCAGGGGCAGGTTGTAACTTTCAGAGCTGGAAGGATTCCCATTGGCCAGATTATTCACAGAGCTTTTAGGATGAGATGGGAACACGGTCTAGGATTTACCTCCTCTCCCTCTTTATCCCTCTCTCTCTCTCTCTCTCCCTCCATCCATCTGTGCCTGGTTACTTGTCTTCCCGTATGCCTGTCTGCCTGCCTGCCTGCCTGCCTGCCTGTCTGTCTGTCTGTCTGTCTGTCTGTCTGTCTGTCTGTCTGTCTGCCTGCCTGCCTGCCTGTCTGCCTGCCTGCCTGCCTGTCTGTCTGTCTGTCTGTCTGTCTGTCTGTCTGTCTGTCTGTCTGCCTGCCTGTCTGCCTGCCTGTCTGCCTGCCTGCCTGCCTGCCTGTCTGTCTGTCTGCCTGTCTGTCTGTCTGTCTGTCGGTCACATAACGTCGGTGCTTTACAAACAGAAGATGAGCCCCTGGACTGCTACTGGAAGACAGTAGCAATAGTTACAATAATATAACAACAAAAATATTTTATTCCTGAAAACCAAAACACAGTTATTTTGAAAGCAAAGTGGAACAGAACGTTCCAAACAGACGTCTTTGCCTATTTCAGTTACATTTCCCTTTCTCCAAACACTTGGAAAGGAAAGCAGCCAACTGTTCATGGTGTGAAATATCAAAGGTTTCTGCCTGGATGATGTCATCACAACACCAATGGCGGAGCGAACCATTGTTGCTTCTTCTTCTTCTTGGTTCTTGTTGCCACTGTGTCTAACCCTAACCCGAACCCTAACCCTAACCCTAACCAGCTGACCAGCTGAGAGATGATAAACAGGTTTTAACGAGGGAGAGTGTGTGTCTGCTGCTAGCTGTTTAATAGAGCGGAAATATGAAATTTAAGGTCAAATACAAATTTCAAAAACACACCGCAAAAAACACACGCACAAGCACATTCATTCACCCATTCCAAATACACAAGCGAACGCACAGACAATCCCATTTAAATGTATTATTTTGGGGGATAATACACCCTAATGTATAGACAGAACACCCTGTAAGAAATCAAACTTGGTTTCCACGGTGACTGTTGAACATGTGGAGTCATTTAACCTCTAATTGGA
>JAPMUY010000684.1:30000-42500 GCA_026901105.3 Galaxias olidus | reverse complement strand
CCTCCACGCCAGCCCGAGAGGGGTTTAAATGTCCTCTTCAGTGTGTTAGATCTACACTGATCTGAAATACCTGGCCAGGAGTTACCTAGAGGATTTTCAAGTCAGCAACATTCACTTTGCAACACTCAAAGATCAACCTGCACACACACACAGCAAAACACAAAGGAATTCAAAGAGAAACACACACATTATATTGTAGCCATATCCATAATGTACACAATGGCACAAATACAAAGATATTAAAAGAGAAAGACACACACACACAATGCCCGATAATTATTATTATCAACCTTATTATTAAGTTATCATTATTTATTTATTATTTAACCTTGAAGTTGTTCATGATGTGCAAACTAAAATAAGTTAACCTGAGACAATTTAATAAAGAGAACAATGTGAAAAATGTCAAATAAGAACTCAGTTATTACATTTATATATCACTTTATTTATCAAATGCAATGTTCATTTGTCTACAAACAAACAAAAAAGCAACAGATCAAACATCTCATGTAATTAGGAAAAGATGAATGTATAAAGATATTACGAAAATTCATTTAAATAAAAAAAACTATTAAAAAAGGACAAGAACGCATTGACCATATTTACATTGCCACCATAGTAACCACAAATTACATGCTTTATAATAAGCGGTATGTTCATGTCATGCGTTTTTTGCCTCGCAAACGGTATACGTAAGAATTCGAGTGTATGTGTGTGTTAAATAAATTCACAGGGGAATGTCTTTGGACACTCATAATTGTTATTACAAAAACAGTAGTATCAATTCTCGCTTTCAACAGCTGGTACTTCAATAGAATATAAAATAAGACAATGCTTAATAACAAACTATTTACAGCAAAATTTTTTCTTTTTTTCTTTAGTAACTAACTTTACATTTCTTTAGGGAGAAAAAAATATATCAAATATAAAAAAATAAAAAAATGAAACAATCGGTTGTATATTTCCACGGAAACGGTACCACTGAGGAAGCAGTATATTGTATGGATACATCAGAACCCGAAGGTGAACAGACACATTTATTTTCTCGTTATAACAAAAGGGTGAGACCACATTTTTTGGGTCTAAAGATGAATCAGGCAGGAAAGGTTGCAAACAAATATCACCAACTAACAGCTTTGTCAAAAGCATCGTAACTTTCGCTATGTCACTATGGAAGTTGACAATATAATGTGTAGCTTCTAGACTAGCAATATTTCTTGAAAGCATAATAAAATCTTTTTAGATCGTAGTTGTGATCAGTATCGATGATTTTCTCTGTACAATATAAAAGTTTAGAGTTATTTTAGTGGACAAGAGGGATCATCACGCTTATTAAGAGCTGTGCAACTGGCAAAACTATCAGACATAATCGAGTGAGTACTTCCACACAACATGTTCGCCAAAAGAACTGAATTTACTACACACCATCTCAAAACCATTCACTACACTAGGCTATGAAAACAACCTTTTGTTGAGGGTCCAGGAGACAAATTGGGGCAAAAGACAAAAATAAGACAAAATAAAAGTAAAAAATATCTACATCGGTTCACACAAAAAAACAAGATATATTTACAACAATTAAATAATCCCAATTAAAATAAAAACAAATTTAAGGGATGTTATGGTAATTACAATCTGAGATCGTATTTGCAGGCTGGCAGAATGCTTGAAGTTTCAAAGAAAGAACATTGGTCTGCTGGACTAACAGGCAAAATGGCAACCTAGTTCAAGTTAAGTTACAGTAAAGTCAAATTATGGAACAAGCAACAGAAGAAATGACTAGCATCACACCCGCATCTTTCCACAGGCATTTTAAACTCAGGACTCCAGATCTACATAAATATACAAAACGCAAAATAATAAAGTTCCCAAAATTGAAAACGTGTGTTGATGTGACCATCTGAATATCTCAGTGATCTAAATATATACACTACACATTTCAGCAATGTGTAATCTGCTGCATAGGGCTAGATGAATCATATGTATATTATTTGTCTACATATATATATTTCAATATAATTTGTTTATTTTAACCAAACTACTGGTCATCAGGTTGTAATGAAGCAATAGTTGAATTGAATTGTGAAATTTCTTCTTATGCTGGTATTACTATATTATCTTTTATCAATAAAATCTAGATTATTGTATATATTATTTATTCTATTCTTATTCAACAGTATCGCCAGGAGTGAAATTTGTTGTTGGCATCGTATGAATAATTAAGATTGTTATATAGTTATCCCAGATTGAATGGAGCCTAAAGTTATACTTAAGCAAACAAAGTTAGTTAGGACACAACTAGACTCTCAAACTCCAGCCCTGGAATGTTGAATGGCCAATTTTCAAATTTCAAGAAAAAACCGTCAAGCACCTCCCGAAAAGTTAAAAAACGATTCTACAGACCCCTTGATCAAGTTGTCAAGAAGTTGCTTAAGAATGACTCAAAATCCTGGTTGCATTTTTGTGGCACTATTCGATTGTTCAATAAAACATCCTAAGTGTTACATACATAAATAATCATTATGTAAGTATCTCCTCTCACGCCTGCTCTATATATCTCTACTCAATATTTTGACTCCCTAACGTTTTAACATCCCTCTAATCCATTTTACACTATTCCATTTTCATTACAAAAGTTCTCCACGGCAACCGTTAGACCCCTCCCCCTTGGCTGATGTAATATTCTGACGGCTGTCTCTGGGCAGCGGGTAAGGGTTGCCGGGGAGACGCGGAGGGGTGGTGCCGCCCTCGGAGGGAGGTGTGGTTGCTGGGGTGATGGTGCGGGGAGGCTGGCGGGGGAGGAGGGTCGCGGAGGGAAGGGGGGATGGCAGAGGCTTTGATGGGGATGATCCGCGTGTCCATCACCTCACAGTCCACCTGCATCATCATCTCATAACTACCAGAGGCATTAAACAGGCTCTCTGTGGAGAGAGAGAGGGAGGGAGGGGGAGAGAGAGAGAAAGAGAGAGAGAGAGAGAGAGAGAGAGAGAGAGAGAGAACGAGAAAGTGAGAACGAGAGAGAGGGAGAGAGAGATAGATAGAAAGATAGAGAGAGAGAGAGGGAGAGAGAGAGAGAAAGATAAAGAAAGAGAGAGACAGAGAGAGAGTGAGAGAGAGAGGGAGGGGAGAGAGAGAGAAAGAATAGAGACAGAGAGAGAGAGAGAGAGAGAGAGAGAGAGAGAGAGAGAGAGGGAGAGAGAGAGAGAGAGAGAGAGGTAGAGAGAGAGAGAGAGAGAGGGAGGGGTAGAGAGAGAGAGAGGGAGAGAGAGAAAGAGAAAGAGAGAGAGTGAGAGAGGGGAGAGAGAGAGGGGGGTGAGTGAGGGGGAAATAGAGAGACAAACACAGAGAAGAACGAAAACAAAGAAAGAGAGAGAAGTTCAAAGAAAGGAGGGAGGACAGAAAACAAATTGACATTAGACAATAATATGACAGAGACTAAAGCTAAAAGCTGCAAGTGGACATTCTCTGATTACATATTTCATTTATTTATACAGGGGTAACCTAGATAGTGCCCTCTGTCCCAACACTGGAAGTTTAACAACACTAAGCCCTACACTTGAAGTTTAACAACACAAAGCCCTACACTTGAAGTTTAACAACACTTAGCCCTACACTTGAAGTTTAACAACACTAAGCCCTACACTTGAAGTTTAACAACACTAAGCCCTACACTTGAAGTTTAACAACACTGAGCCCTACACTTGAAGTTTAACAACACTAAGCCCTACACTTGAAGTTTAACAACACTAAGCCCTACACTTCAAGTTTAACAACACGGAATATAGCAACTCACGATTACGTATTTTATGTATTTATACATGGGGACCCTGTAAGTTAGCTAGTGCTCTCAGGCCCCAGACTGCAGGTTTAACTAGACGGAAAACGGCAGGTACAACGGTCAAATCCTACATTCAAAGTTTAACAGCATGTAATATGGCAGCTTTTCTGAGTGTCTCACCATTGACAGACATGGCTGGCATCACCAGAGACATCTTGGGCCGCGCGGTCTTGTTGTGGCTGATGGCAGGCAACAGAAGGTGGTCCTGAAAAACAGACACAACACAAGCAAACTTTAAATATCAACAGAAAATCCTTCAATATATATAGACAATTTCAATTATCCTGTAATTTCTTAGTTTTTTTTTGTTTGTTTGTACGAGCAGAAAAAAACAGTGGCATGCAACAGAAAATGGTCCTTGCAAACTGATAGGATGGATACCAAACGCATCATGAAAGGCTTAAAACGTATGTTTATCCTGCTATTTAACAGTGTTTGTATAAACTAGCAGAACGCGATAGTTGTTGTTGTTGACGTACCCGTCTGAAGGAAACGACGTAGAAAGTGTCCTCGCGACGCTCGATGGCATCCAGGAAGTCGTTGTAGGTGACCTCTTGACCCGGGAACACCTGCAGGTGACTGGAGGAACAGCAAGCAGAGAGAGCGAGAGAGAGAGAGAGAGATGGAGAAGGGGAATGAACAGAGATGGGGAAGGAGAGAGAGAGAGAGAGAGAGAGAGAGAGAGAGAGAGAGAGAGAGAGAGGGGTTAGATAAATATACCACAGATACTTGTATTATTAAAGAAACATTTTATAAAAACTATTTTTAATGAAATATTAAACCCCTGCATCATTACCTCTCTAAAGAGCGATGGGTCTGGATAGGCAGGTACCTAGAGACGTTGGCCTTCCTCATCTGTGCTTTCTGCAGGGGAAAGGACAATTAATAAACAGGACGACGACAACAACAACAACAACAACAACAACAACAACAACCCGCATTTCCTCCTTTACATTTACATAATGATCAGGACCGATAGCAAAATATACACCTTTAGAAACATGATAAACTTTACCCCCTTTTTAAAACAGTTCAAAAACACACACTCTGCTTTCAATTCGATCATAAGGCACAGCTCTGGGTAGCTAAATTAGAATGGGCATCACCATGGCTTCCAATCCCTCTGCTTTAAAAGCATGTACTCAAATCAGTGTGAAGCCTCCAGGTTAAATAAAGGCATCCATCTCCATGCAAATAATGATATGAAACCAATTCATTTATTTATAGATATGAAACAAAGACCAGAAACTAAATTATAGGCAAAACCACTTCCACCCACCTGGGCGACCTTGGCCTTCTTGATCTTTGGTTTGCCCCCAGATTTCTTCCTGTCAATCTGGTGGCGATGTACCCAGCCTCTCAGCTCGTCTGCCAGTCTAACAGGGGGATGGAGAGAAGCAAAACTTTAAAAAAGTACACAACATCTAAAATAAGATTTAACATGTTCTGCATTTATTTTACACACAAATGTTCTTCTGGGCAGGGGGTGGGGGGGGGGGGACATGCTGGAGTATATTATATTACAGAAGAAAAAGACACTATTACAAAACAGCAGCGTCTCAGAATCCTCGACAGTTTCTCACCTCTTAACCCTGACAGACGTGTTTTGTTTTGGGAGCTGAAGTGAACTGTGAGAACTTGATAATATCTCCTTTGCATTTGGTTGAGACACAATTGTGTCGGTGGCCACGGCAACCTGTGGCCGTGGCAACAGCCACACCTGAGCCGTGCTTTTCCTCGGTAACGAGGAGCTTTCATCCGTCCCACAGAGAATACATTAAGACTGGCTCCACAGCTGTAACTCAAAGGCTGACTCTTACAGCCGCCAGAGCTCAGTCAAAACAAAACATGTTCCAACGGGTCTCATGAGTAAGATCTAAAATAAAGACAGTAATAAAAACCCAGACCAATCCCTGTGTAATGTTTCTAAATCTCACGGAAGCTAAAGTTCTTATCGATACTTTTTATGACTAAACATGTACTATTCGTTTTAGTGTCAAACTGACAGAAGCAACCGCAATTAATAACCATGGTTGCTATAACAACCCAGGGGTATTTTTGGTTAAGGGAAACATGACTCAGATGAGATTCCGCTATCACACTGTGTCGTGTCTAAAATGAAGTCTAAATTCTACTGCACTGAAAATGTATCACTGTTATTTCTGCTCTCCTCAGAGACTGAAAACAATTTACTTTTTCATGCTTTCTTACTAACAATGTAACTATTCAAATTTGTGGTACATAAACAATATCAATAAATACAATCAAGACCTGTTTTTAACCTGTCAAACTACCAACAGAGTATATGAGAGTCTAACAAGCCAAGCCAATACCTGTTTTGAACCTGTCAAACTGTACCAACAGAGTATATGAGAGTCTAACAAGCGAAGCCAAAACGGTGAAACCTGACATAGAAAAGACCTTTCCTAGTTTTTCAACTGTTAACCCCTAACCCTGTCCTTCAATTGTTAACCCCTAACCCTGTCCTTGTTTTTCAACTGTTAACCCCTAACCCTGTCCTAGTTCTTCAACTGTTAACCCCTAACCCTGTCCTTCAACTGTTAACCCCTAACCCTGTCCTTCAACTGTTAACCCCTAACCCTGTCCTAGTTCTTCAACTGTTAACCCCTAACTCTGTCCTAGTTCTTCAACTGTCAAACCCTAACCCTGTCCTAGTTTTTCACCCGTCACATTGCACTGTAGTGTGGGAGTGTATGAGAGGCCACTGACCTGAGAGAACCAAAGCGGTTGAACTGTCAGTCAGTCAGTCAGTCAGTCAGTCAGTCAGTGTGTGTGTGTGTGTGTGTGTGTGTGTGTGTGAGAGAGAGGCAGGCTGACCTCAGAGACTCAGAGCGGTTGAACTGTCTGCAGTCAGATGAAGTGAAGTAACGATCGATGTCCTGCAGGACCAAGTCTTTCATATCGCTGAACACATCGCTCAGGTTCCTGGGCACAACAAAAACAACGGTAAACAAACGGGAATTAACAAACAACAATAAAAACGTTAAAACGCGACTAAAATCATAAGGTTTCTGGACACAGAACAATAAAAAGGAATAATTAAATCATCCCACAAATGTTATATAAAACATCCAGAAAGAAAATAACATTTGTTATAAGCACTAGGGTTAATGCTTACAGGAAGTACTGATGAGACGATGCACACAGGAAGTACTACTAAAGGTCACGGATAATAGGACTAAAAAGGTCACATTGACTATGAGAGGGAAAACAAACAAAGATATGATAGTCTGGACAGACACACTGGACACGGGAAGTGTTTTGACATGACCTAATATCTCCCAATAGTTAACGATTCAGAAATTACAAATACAGTACTGTGCAGAAGTTTTAGGCAGGGGATGCTGTTTTGAAGGCAAAAGGTGCTCACACCAAATGTTGATTTGATATGGATTTTTTTTTTCTAACTTTAAAGACTTCACACCTGCCTAAAACATTTGCACAGTACTGTACTTTGTCACTTGTTTTCAGCTAACCTTTTCTGAGAAACAGCAAAAACTGGTGTAACAAGGTAATTCATTTTCTAGTCATTCTTCAGGAAACACAGGTCAAACTAGAAATGGGACACTTGTGAATCAAAACTGATTAACTTTAAGCCCTCTCTTCAAACGTAAGGAACACGGATTCAATGACACTTCAAGTGAGACTTAGATGAAGTGACGTTATAAATTTGAGACTGCCTTATTTAGCTATAGAGGAAAACCAAAAACAAAGTGACATCACCAGTCAGCTGCCTTGAGAGAACATTTTTAAAAACTAAACAAATGGGCTTTCTATTAGTAGTATGAAAGATGAAAATGTTGAATTGACAGAGGTGGAGGTGAATTTAACCTTAACAGGTGATAAGAGGGTAAGCCCAAAAAAGCCCAAAAGGTAAAGAGGTGACCTTAACCTGCATAACTACATTCTACAACAAGGCACACCTCATTTAATGTCTTTCCATGCCAGAGACGGTTTTGTCGATCTATTAGATAAGTCAGTAGGTTTTTTTTGTTCTGAAATTTTTTGTATTTGCCATGGGTTCTTCCACAAAGGGTGCAGAATTTGATCCACAAAAATGCAGCTTCCCATCAAGGTCTTTCTAATGATTGTGATTCAAAAACAGGTTTTAACAGAAAATAGCATATTGTCAAGTTCGATTCCATAGTTTGACTTAGCTAGGGGGGTGGTGGGGCTGCTAGTGAGCGCTGGCAATGCTGAAATTAAAATACATTTGTTTATAAAACCTTTAGCTTCTGTTTTAAATGAGGATGTTAACTAAGTACCCACCTAAACTGGTAGGGCTCTGCGGATTCTCTCTCAAACTCTCCTCTCTTCCATCGTTCCTCTCCTCCTTCCTCCTCAGTCTCCACCCTGTCCTCCTCTTTGCTGTGGTTCTGTGTCAGAGGTGGAGTCTCCTGTTGTTGAAACTCCAGTAGTCGTCTTCCTGCGTGGGGTATGACTCCTTCCTGTAGGCCAGTACTGAGCTTCCTGTCGGTGATGCTGCAGGACGAATCAGATAGAAAATAGGAAGCGGCATCATTTGAGGGTGACACCTGAAAGTACCTGGACATTACAAAATACTCTCCTCACTTTAGCTAATATCACTGTCCTCAATGGTGATGGGAGGAAATGAAACTACAAAGAGATATTTATTTTTCAGTTATAAAACAATAACGAAAAAGATAAATTAAAAAAGTGCTTGGAAGGTAAATGTTATCGGTATCAGAAAGGTTGCTACCACACGGCGGTTCCCGTGGTAACGGCGGTGGTTACCTGACGGGGCCGAAGCTAAAGGTCATGAAGAGCAGCACCGCCATGACACACACCGCCCGCTTGTTATTGGCCGACTCACTGCCCTGGAACACCAATAGAGAGAGAGAGAGAGAGGCTTTAAGACAAGTGTACACACCCACACACACACACACACACACACACACACACACACACACACACACACACACACACACACACACACACACCTCCTATCTCTGCCCCATCCTCTCCTCCTCCTCCTATCTCTGCCCCATCCTCTCCTCCTCCTCCTCCTCCTCCTATCTCTGCCCCATCCCCTCCTCCTCCTCCTCCTATCTCTGCCCCATCCCCTCCTCCTCCTCCTCCTATCTCTGCCAAATCCCCTTCTCCTCCTCCTCCTATCTCTACCCCATCCCCTTCTCCTCCTCCTATATCTGCCCCATCCCCTCCTCCTCCTCCTATCTCTGCCCCATCCCCTCCTCCTCCTCCTATCTCTGCCAAATCCCCTTCTCCTCCTCCTCCTATCTCTACCCCATGTCATCTCTTCCTTCTCCTCCTCTTCCTCATCCCATCTCTTTACCTCCTTTCCTGAGGACCTGGTTCTCCCCTCTCCTCCATCCCTCCTACCCCATCACTCCTCTTCCTCTTCCTCCTCCTCCTCCTCACCTCCTTGCCAGCCAGTCTCTCCCTGAGGACCTGGTTCTCCCCTCTCCTCCATCCCTCCTCCTCCTCCTCCTCCTCCTCCTCCTCCTCACCTCCTTGCCAGCCAGTCTCTCCCTGAGGACCTGGTTCTCCCTGCGGAGGCGTTCGTTCTCCAGCTGGGCGTCTCGGAGCTGGGCCTCCAGGTTCTGGAGGTACTCCTTCTTCTTCTTCCGGGACTGGCACGCCGACTCACGGTTCTTTATCATCCTCTGCTGGCGCTTCAGAACCTTCACCTGGAGAGAGAGAGAGAGAGAGAGAGAGAGAGAGAGAGAGAGAGAGAGAGAGAGAGAGACAGAGAGAGAGAGAGAAGAGAGAGAAGAGAGAGAGAGAGAGAGAGAGAGAGAGAGAGAGAGAGAGAGAGAGAGAGAGAGAGAGAGAGAGAGAGAGAGAGAGAGAGAGAGAAGAGGTAGAGAGAGAGAGAGAGAGAGAGAGAGAGAGAGAGAGGTAGAGAGAGAGAGAAGAGGTAGAGAGAGAGAGAGAGAAGAGGTAGAGAGAGAGAGAGAGAGAGAGAGAGAAGAGGTAGAGAGAGAGAGAGAGAGAGAGAGAGAGAGGAGAAGAAAAGTGTAAGGAATCAAGAGAATATTTCAGTTGCTATATTTAATCTAGAATACTTTTTATATGGGAAATATAAACCCTTACTATAACAAATCTCAGACAGGAACAATATAATTTCCCTTTTCCACTTAAAAAGAAAGAAAAAAATGATTGACAGCTTAGTTCCCCACTCACGTCCAAGTTGTTGCCGCCGTTGCCAGGTATGGAGGTTGCTGGGACGATGGGCTTGCTGTTAGCGGGGGCAGTGGGGCTGGTACAGTGCTGGGGGATGCTGGGAGAAACCGGCTCCACTTTGACAATGGCGGGGGTCGAACCCATACACACAGACTGGGACAGAACCACTGTAGGACAGAGGAGAGAGGGGGATGAGAGAGGGGGATGAGAGAGGGGGATGAGAGGGGGATGAGGGAGAGAGATAGGTACAGTGTTCAGGGCGGGCTTAGTGGAGGATATGGACTCTGTGGACCATCAGTGACACACACCGCTAACCTCCCAGATCAAGCTGCTGCCTCAGCTAACACCTTATTGTGACAATCACACTGACACTGAAACTCTCCATTTGAAGTTCCATTTAATGCAGAGGAACCCTGAGGAACCCTGGGACCTAAAGACCCAAACATAGCTCACTAGCTTTTGATGTTACTGTGGTGATGAAACCTCACTAGACAACTTTAAAAAGGTTAAAACCCCGCTAGGCAATTTCCAAACGGTGATCATTAATCATTAAAACGCGACAAGACAACTTGGCGTTAAAGAAAACGGTTCCTTTGCCAGGCGGAGGGTTAGATATGACATTTTTATGAAGTCGGTACAGAGGTTTGTACTCAACGCTGGAGAGAGAAAGTCTTTAGTTTTAACTTCTGGCAGAATCATAGAACAACATGTCTCTCCATCATCTTCCTCCTCCTCTTCCTCCTCCTCTCCTATCTGCCTCTTCTCTCTTCTCTTACTCTGTCCATCAATCTCTTGCTCAGATGCAGTGTCCTAAAACATAACTCACCCTCCTACTCCCCGTTTTAAAAGAGTAGACAAGGTTGTGATGTCACACAGGTTATGTAAGCAGCCATTACCTAACAGGCGCTTATAAAATGCCCTGAGAGCAAGGAGAATATGTGTCTCTATAGAAACATTTTCTTAAACCTTTGAGAAATTAGAACGGGATGATTTAATACAGCATCGAATTATAGCTATTTTATTTTTGTTTCAAATCATTTTATCAAATGAAGGCCTTGAGAATGTCTCAGGTTGTTTAGTTAAGATCTAGCAACGGAAACACACATGCACACTCTTTCTCTTCAACGCATTCTCTCTCTCTCTCTCTCTCTCTCTCTCTCTCTCTCCTCCTCCTCCTCCTCCTCCCTCCTTCCCCCCCCCCCCCCCCCCCCCCCCCCCCCCCCCCCTCCCTGCAGGATGCGACACACAGGCCAACAGAGACAGACAGAGACAGAGGCAGGACTCTATGTCACATCTTGCCACACCACCAGACAAGTCACTTCTTGAATGAACTACAAATGATATGCTATTTTTAATGTTTATAATAATCAATACTGTTGTATTTGTTTTTTTTAAATGTATGTGTGCTTTGGCAATATCTACTTTGTATTTTCATGCCAATAAAGCACCATTGAATTGAATTGAATTGAAATTGACAGAGAGGCCAAAAGACACAGAAAGAAACCCCCCCCCCCCCCCCCCCCCCCCCCCCCCCCCCTCTCCCTCCCCCTCTCCCTTCCCCTCTCCCTTCCCCTCTCCCTCCCCCGCTCCCTTCCTGACCTGGACGGGCCTGGTCCATGGAGGTCAGCCCCTGCAGGATGAGGGTCTTGGGCTGGCTTGGGGCGGGGGGGACGGTCATGGCTGTGACACACATGGGTCGGGGCTGGATGGGGAGTTTACTGCTGAGGATGGAGCTGGCTTTCAGAGTGGTCACCGTGGGAAGGACTGCAGAGAGGAAGAGAGAGAATTAGACACAGGTACTGATGCTTTCACTGGCTCAGTTCACCTTTTAGAAGTACAGTAGCAGATTTACCTCCACAAGGAGTTTGGGATTTTGTGTAATGCTAGCATGCTAACAGTGACTGCTTGCTTACAGTCTTTGTGCTAAGCTAGGCTAGCGCAATTTACCTACCTACTTGCCCTTAAATAACTCATTATTGGACATACAATCATGTGACTGACATCGATCATCTCGTCTGACTAGTGATAAGTAAGAACACACTATTTCCCCAAAAGTTGAACTATCCCTTTTATAAGTATTATTCTAAATACAACCTCAATCAGATTACATCAAATGGTGCTGGACTTCTGTGAAACAGCTCAGAGAGGAAATGGAGTGAGCGTTGTACTAGCAGTGGAGTGCAGACTCCAGCTCACCTGTGTGCTTTGTCTCCATGGCGCCGAGGCCCGTGGCAGGTGTGTTCTGCTTCTGGAGGTGAACCGGCGCCTGGCTATGGGTCTGGACCGGGGTCGTTGCCGAGGCGACCGTGACCTCCAGAGTGCCTAGCGGAGGGGACAGGATGTCTCCAAACATGTAAGGGGGCGTAGGGGGGTTTTCTCCTTTCACGGCAGACTGTAAGCCACAGAGGACGACACACAAATATAAATATATATATAAATAGACACACAACAGACGCCTGCATTACATTATATATTT
>JAPMUY010000684.1:0-27500 GCA_026901105.3 Galaxias olidus | reverse complement strand
ATGGCTCGTATTTCAGTCCTCGGCTGTAGTCACTCTCCTCCCCCTCCTCCATGCTCTCACACTGGCACAGACAGGCATCTGAAGGGAGAGAAAGAGAGAGAGAACGGTAGACGTCAACACAAGAAGAAAGAGGAGAGAGAAACAGAAAAGAGAAAACTAGTAAGACAGGTTGACGGATACATACAGGCATCTGTAGAGAGAGAATGGCAGATGTCGAGAGAGGGAGAGCGAGAGAGAGCGAGAGAGACAATTGAAAGGAAGGAAGAAAAGAGAAAGACACACTGACAGATATATAATGCCATCTGTAGGAAGCCCAGGATGCTTACTGATATAGCATACATGCAGAGAGAATATAAACAAGAACTAACAGAAAAATCTAATGATAACAACAACTTTAAAACAAGAATGAACAGTGAGAGACAGCATGGCTGATTAAATACAGCCGCTGCTACCTTCATACAGTCTCGTTCAACTATCTCAGTACTACCGCAAACGAGTCCAACTACGCTTGGTCCTTGGTCATCTTTGTTGGCCTTCAATTTTACTAAAGACTTTTGAAATTAAGGGATTCACTCACATTTTGTTGAATTCAAAGTGGATTTGAAAATATGGGTTTGTTGTCATGAAACCAGTGTGTTAATGTATGTGTTTTCTTAGCTTGCCTGGTTCTAGCACAGCCCTAGTACATCCAGTAGGGGAAACAATGCTCAGGGCCATCTGTCTGACATCACACTCTCTTTTGGCCTTATTTGGGTTGATGATATGGTTGAGTCAGACAAAACAAGGTCAGTCTGGACTTTGAGCTAAAACGAGAGGGGGGACATGCACGTAATTGCAGCTAGGCTAAGGACTGTTGAAATGACAGGTGTGAATCTTAAAACATTTCCCCATTCTGTCCACTAAGATGGTGACACGTGGACCAGTGTTTCACATTAAACGTATATCTGGGACTGTAGTTACACAACTCAAAATCTAAATTCAAAATTATTGAATCCAATATAAATGAAAGCGTGTCCAACATTTCCCACTCACTCCCAATACGCTTAGACCTAATAACTTAGACCAAGGTCTAAAAATGTATGTCAACAAAACAACTTTATTAAAATCAGTAATTACTTTAGATTGCTTTTGGGTTTAAAAGTCGCAACCAGCGAGCCAATTCCAGTTGATATGTAAAATGGCGTTTTCTCTTCATATTGTGACCTTGTACCATTCCCATGTTTAAACATGCTTGGTTGATTTCACATCACGTATCTATGAGTAATCAACCATTAGTACGCCTTGTGGAACCCAATATCTGCAGCAGCCTGATCTCACATCCTTTCAACTACTGTTCAATGCCTTTGAACTTTTGATGAAAAGAAAAGGTAACTGTAGCAGTATGCAGGAACCTCTGAGAAAGAGAAACAGCTTTTCAGACCCAGGGGTGTTTCAGCATCAAAAGGAAATAGAGGAGATGGACTATCTATGCTTGGAGCAGACTAAAACTTAGCATTGTTAAATGTGTTTGATGTCACAGAAAACTGTAAGCTGTCAAGAGTTGCAGCTGAAGACAGTGAAGAGGTTACAGAAAAATTCTGACACAGTAGACAACAAACAAACTCCCACTGTAGTATATGATTCGGAAACTAAAAGTGTAACGAATTGTTTATAAATATATGTATTTGTTCTTACATAGACCCTATCAACCTAATAACTGATGACTGGCATATGATATGCCACATGGTCTGAATAAAAGAGGTAGAACAGGAACAACTAATGCAATCATACGCATTCCCGATATCTTGAATGCAGTCCTTTATTACGTGAAAATTCAGTTGCTCAACAAAAAAATATACTTTTTATGTGACATCGACTTATGAAAACACAGTATAGACCACACTTCTTTCCAAGACAAGTGTAAGCAAGACAGTTTGGTGACTGACATATCCGGGTCTGATGACCATGGAATGGCATTAGTTTAGCTTAGCTAGGAAAGCTAGCTATCAGTCTGTGTCACATCCACAAACATGAAAATATCGTTATAATTCTCAGTGGATCTGTACCCGCCATTTAACTTCCTCTTTTTGATAACAAAAACAGTACTTGACCATAGCTTTCAAGAGCAATCATGTAGTTTATTGGGACTTCGCATGCCTCGCTAGTAATGCAAGAAGAGATGCTGAAGTTAACGAGTCGAATTGGATAACGCAATGCTAGCTAGCGTAATGTGCACATCCATGCTCAAGTTTCAGAAGCCAGCGCTGTATATATTCAATCAAAAAGCTGCTAGCATGTTATTAAGGTTTGAGGGACTTAAAATATCATATCACTTACCCCAGTCTTCGCTCGTTAGAAGATTATCAGCGAAAAATCGACTATCTAAATCAGAAAGTAAATCCGCAGTCATAGTCACAAAGGC
This sequence comes from Galaxias olidus, assembly GCA_026901105.3. Lineage (NCBI taxonomy): Eukaryota > Metazoa > Chordata > Actinopteri > Galaxiiformes > Galaxiidae > Galaxias > Galaxias olidus. The sequence goes on along the minus strand of JAPMUY010000684.1, from coordinate 25,099 downwards.
GTTGTTTGAAGAGGGGGTGCAATAAGATAGCGGATAGCGAGATGCTAAATAAATACAAAATAATCGATTTGCAAACTCTAATTAATATTAGAGATATTCATTGGTCGACCAGATCATTTGGAATTATATGAAATCAAGCATCATGTGACGAATCCTTGGTTTGTATTTATTCCATGGCTTTCGATCCTTAGCACTTTATTTCCTGACAGTCAACAGACGAGGAAACGAATCTTTCGGAAAACCTCGGCGTAGTTCGCAAGCAGAATTACTTGATTGGCTGCCCTCTTAGCCAACCCAGTCACAGCCTACATGAAAGGTGACAGAAAACAGATGATTTGGACCAATGAACCATAAGTATTATGATGAACGCTTCAAGGGTCCAATAAAAGTCAAGCATTTCCATTCTTAAAGAAGACAACGTTGTTTTTTCTGCAATGTTTTTACATTTCTATAATCTTAAATGCACACTTCTGTTTTGTTTTATGAGTGGAGCACGTGCCTTCCTTTATATTTGCCTGTGTGCGTGCTGGATTTTGGAGAAATTTCAATCCAGTTGAATCCTGTGCACGGAATCAATTAGAAATGCAATGTAGGCTACTAATCAATGTCTAAAAACATTTCCTTGCTGGAGGTTTTTAGTTTAAAGCCACTATATTCAACTTTTAGGATTATCAACACATTTATTTTGATAGCATATTATACATAATATTGTTATTTATAATTATAATTATGTGAGAATGAAAAAAAAATCACGGGTTCAGATCCGTCCTCTTGAAGTCTCCATATTTGACACAAATCGTTAATGTGCTAGCCATATGCAGTGACCACGAGCATTCTGCATGTCTTCTTTGCGATGGCGAAGGAAAATTAATTACACTAAGCAAACGGTAGGGGTCGACAAAACCACCTATTTTACATATCTACAGTTGCTTTAAGTGAAGTAGCTAATATAATGCTTCTTTACAGAAAAAAATATATTTTCTTTGAGGGAAATATTCCAGGCCAACCATGAGGACACTTGAGAAGCTTACTTCAATAAAAATCCACAAATCATGCGGTTCCTGTTTTAATACCTGTGTAAAATATTGGTGTATCATTTTCATGTAAATTTTTTCTAACTTAAAGATGTGTTGGTATCATTATGATTATGGCTTACACTTTTGCTAGTTTTTCAAGTCACAGTAGTGTCTACAAAGAAAGAGACACACGTCGCTGTCAACCAGACAGTGGTGCACCACAGACTTTTCAGGAAGGCATGCTCTAGTTCAGAATTTTTTTTTTTTTTACACAAGTGAAGCGCATTGCGTCAGGAAGGCCACTGTGTAGAGTCCTGTTCATTCAGCTAAATAAGTAGACGATATGCAATACTTAATATCCACTTCCATATTCTGTTTTACAGCACAACATTTAAAATATATACAGTGACACAATCTTCATGATTTGGGCTCTGCATGCCACCACATTGGATTTGAAATGAAACAACTACAACGGAATTGAAGTGCAGACTTTAAGGTTTAATTCAAGGGGTTGAACAAAAATATATGATTAAACAAGTAGGAATTGTAGCTATTTTTATACAAACGCTCCTCATTTCAGGGGCTCAAAAGTAATTGGACAAATAAACATAACCCCAAGTAAAATGTTACTTTTCAATATTTTGTTGAGAATCCTTTGCAGGCAATGACTGCCTGAAGTCTGGAACCCATGGACATCACCAAACGCTGGGTTTCCTCCTTTGTGATGCTTTGCCAGGCCTTTACTGCGGCGGTCTTCAGTTGTTGCTTGTTTGTGGGTCTTTCTGCCTTAAGTTTTGTCTTGAGCAAGTGAAATGCATGCTCGATTGGGTTGAGATCTGGTGATTGACTCGGCCATTGCAGAATATTCCACTTCTTTGCTTTAAAAACTCCTGGGTTGCTTTTGCAGTATGTTTTGGGTCATTGTCCATCTGTACTGTGAAGCGCCGTCCAATCAACTTTGCTGCATTTGGCTGAATCTGAGCAGAAAGTATATCCCTATACACTTCAGAATTCATCCGGCTGCTTCCGTCTTTTGTCACATCATCAATAAACACAAGTGACCCTGTGCCATTGGAAGCCATGCATGCCCATGCCATCACACTGCCTCCACCATGTTTTACAGAAGATGTGGTGTGCTTTGGATCATGAGCTGTTCCAATTCTCCTCCAAACTTTCTTCTTCCCATCATTCTGGTACAGGTTGATCTTAGTCTCATCTGTCCAAAGAATGCTGTTCCAGAACTGGGTTGGCTTCTTCAGGTGTTTTTTGGCAAAGTCAATTCTGGCATTTCTATTTTTGAGGCTGATTAATGGTTTGCACCTTGTGGTGAATCCTTTGTATTTACTCTCATGAAGTCTTCTCTCTATGGTAGACTTAGATACTGATACACCTACTTCCTGGAGAGTGTTCTTCACTTGAGTGGATGTTGTGAAGGGGTTTTTCTTCACCATGGAAAGGATTCTGCGATCATCCACCACTGTTGTCTTCCGTGGACGTCCAGGCCTTTTTCAGTTCCCAAGCTCACCAGTGCACTCTTTTTTTCTCAGAATGTACCAAACTGTTGATTTGGCCACTCCTAACATTTCTGCTATCTCTCTGATAGATTTCTTCTTTTTTTTCAGCCTCAGGATGGTCTGTTTCACCTCCATTGAGAGCTCCTTTGACCGCATGTTGTGTGTTCACAGCAACAGCTTCCAAATGCAAACGCCACACCTGGAATCAACTCCAGACCTTTTAACTGCTTAATTGATGACAGGTTAATGAGGGAAGAGCCCATGCAGCGTTGTTCTTTTTTTTTGCAGCCTTCTGAGTCAATTGTCCAATTACTTTTGGTCCCTTGAAAAAGAGGCGGCTACGTATTAAAGAGCTGTACTTCCTAAACCCTTGCTCCAATTTGGATGTGAATACTCTCAAATTACAGCTGAGAGTCTGCACTTTAAACCCATATTGATTATATAATTGTATCCTGAATACGTTTTCGTAAACAGCTAAAATAACAAAACTTGTGTCACTGTCCAAATATTTTTGGGCCTAACTGTATATAATTTTCCCTCTTTTGCACTGGAACCAAATTTCACCATGGTAACAACACAGCTGAACAAAGATATCTGAAAATGGAACAAAATGTCCGCTTGAATAAGCAGGCTGGTCTCATGCCGCTGCAGCTAATAGTGCACCACCACAAGTTTATCATCTAAGGCTAAACCGGACGTGAGACATGAGTCTACGGTGTGTGTGTGTGTGTGTGTGTGTGTTTGTGTCAGTGTGTGTGTGTGTGTGTGTGTGTGTGTGTGTGTGTGTGTGTGTGTGCGCACGCTGGGGGCTGTGGATGACTGTGGTTAATTTCCCTCTATCTCACGGACACCTAAGTTTACCAGGGTATCAACTTAAAAATGACAGTTTAATGTCTGCTCTGGTAAATTCCCCACGCCTCACACCAGGCAAAAAGAGGACGGCCATGTAGTGTGTCATTGTGTGTATGTGGGTGCTGCATGCGTGTTGTTGGTTTGCTTTCAAGACTTCCACATTTATTGACTGCAAAGACTTCTATACTTTGAGCTCCATGCTGGTACCCAGATACAATAATTTTTTGTATCGTTTTTTTTATTGTGTGTGCACATTTGTATGTCCAGACATACGTTATAAGTGGTTGCTGTGCAAAGTCTGTTGTAGACTGACATGTTTGTGTTGGTTGGTCACAGGAGCTTGTCACAGCCTGGACAATTCTTGACAATTGAGGGCCTCATTAGTTTTGTTTTTTGCTTGTTTGTCCGTTATTTAACCAGGTAAGTGAGCTGCGCACCAGAGCTCTTTTGCAGTAGCGACCTGGGCCCGTGGGGGGAAAGTGACCAACTCCAGTTCTTTGCCAGTGCCTCAGTCAGGAAACTGACGAGAGGATTAGCCCTAACATGTTTTTATGGTGTTAGAGTTAATTTTAGGCCTAGTTAATCACACCTACCCTGCTATCTTGTTTCCAGGTTTCCCTGTTTTCTATTGGTTATTGGTTCTACTTAAGCCATGCATTGTGATATATATTACTGGCTTCTGTTCTCCTTGTGTTCTTCAATAAATTGAAACTTTTTCACAATTACCTGCGCCTGGGTCTGACTCCTTCTTAGCCCGTGTCACAATGCAGTGACCTGCGCCTGGGTCTGACTCCTTCTTAGCCCGTGTCACAATGCAGTGACCTGCGCCTGGGTCTGACTCCTTCTTAGCCCATGTCACAATGCAGTGACCTGCACCTGGGTCTGACTCCTTCTTAGCCCGTGTCACAATGCAGTGACCTGCACCTGGGTCTGACTCCTTCTTAGCCCATGACACAATGTAGTGGCCATCTAAAGACCCAAAAGGTGAAAGACGATTGTCGGCTAACAACAGCCGAAGGGGCATGTGTAGGGACTTCCTTGCCCTGTGCAGCCGGGAGTTTGGAAGATGGTGGCTTAATGACACAGTGTTGGACTGGGGACTCAACAACGGTAGTTCACAGACCCCTGCTTGCTACACTGTTTGACAGTTTCTCAAGGAGCTGAGGAGCCAGTTTGATCAACCATCCATCCATTCATTTTCCGCCGCTTATCCGGAGCCGGGTCGCGGTGGCAGCAGGCTAAGAATGGTAGTCCAGACGTCCCTATCCCCAGCAATGCTTTCCAGCTCCTTCTGGAGGATCCCGAGGCGTTCCCAGGCCAGATGAGATATATAATCTCTCCAGCGTGATCTGGGTCTACCCCGGGGTCTCTTACCAGTAGGGCGTGCCCGGAAAACCTCCAACGGGAGGCGCCCAGGAGGCATCCTAATCAGATGCCCGAACCACCTCATCTGGCTCCTTTCAACGCGAAGGAGCAGCGGCTCTACTCCGAGCTCCCTCTGCATGTCCGAGCTCTTTACCCTATCCCTAAGGCTGAGCCCAGCCACCCAATGGAGGAAACACATTTCAGCCGCTTGTACTCTCGACCTCATTCTTTCGGTCACTACCCAAAGCTCATTTTCAGCGATTCCACCCAAACTTGTTTCAGCGATTCCAGTTATACTTCAGTTGACTTGGCTCCTGTGTTTCTGTTAATCTGGCCTGATTCCTTTGTTACATGGGAATATGTAATGTATACTGTAGACTTGGGGGAAAGGTCAACCACTCACACTCCCTTGTCCTCTTCTCACCCGGCCAAAGAAACAACCCTGCTACAAAATATCAAGCTTGCCAAAGACAGTAAGTGATCTACATTGAGGATAGGTTAACCACCCCTGACACTCTGTTTTACAGAATATGTTTATTGGACTTGACAAAAGGGACAATAAAACAAATAGGAAAAAAGTTCGTGTAATGAAACTGATTTAGCTGATTTAAAATAGAAAAATGAACTCCAGTGCTAAAACCAAGGAGATGTTACTCTGCGTCTTAGTCACATTGCAAACATTTGTTTATAATTATGCTATGAAAACCAAACCCTTTTTCTCCAACGATGGTAACAGAAAAATACTACTTTCTGAACGCATACAAAATTGAGCCAATGTGGTGTTTGTGTGTGTGTGTGTGTACTTTATGTTTGAAGCTTTGAATTTCAAAAGATTATCTACAAAAGGAGAAGTTTGTGCGTGCGTGCGTGTGTGTGTGTGTGTGTGTGTGTGTGTGTTTGTGTGTTTGTGTGTGCTGCTTTTGAAATGTTGTGTGTGTGCGTGGGTTTGAACGTGCATGCATTTGTGTGTGTTTCAGTGACTTTATTTTCTGTTACCCTACGTTTTATATTTGATCTATCATAAGACAGAATCTTAATGAGCAAACCTTTTCTGACATATTTCATTAAAGGTTCTGGAAAGCTTAATCCCATCATAAAGATAGTACAGATAATACTTTTGACCACAGAAAGTCTTAACAAACAACTGTAAGCGTTGTTATTTGCTGTAAGTGGGTCATTTTTGTTTTAGATTTAATCCTGTACTGTGAAGCCCTTTGTAACTCTGTTTTTAAAAAGTATTATACAAATAAAGTGTATTTTTATTATCATCAGTTAAAGCATTTTTTAAAACCATACTTCTGGTGTCCTTTATTGAAGGATATTGAATATTGTTTATAATTGGTAATCAATCATTCTGTTTGCTGTGAGTGTGTTCATTTCAGGTCTAGATGTAGATGTGGTTATGTAGATGTAGAACTATGGTGATGTCAACCCACATACGTCTGTGAGTTCCTGACTGTTCTCCCTGTGGTTTCTCATATGTATCATCAGTTCTCAGTTTGGCGATTACTTTGTTAGAATGAAGACCTGTTGCTTTGTATTGATGCTGTTCTTAACATTTTTGTGCTTTAGCAACTTTTATACGGGTAAGTAAAAGGTTCTATTTTCTGAAGTAGTGGGCAGTGTGGTTAGGGTAGATATTCTAAGATGAAATCAGTTTTATATGTCTCATGTCGCTTGAATTAAAACAGTGCTCGATTATCACGTGTTTATTTTACAGAAGCAACTCAGCAGATCCACTTTCATGAAGTAGCCATGGAGAAGTGTTCTGTGACACTGAGGTGTGCTCTCTCTGTAAGTGCAGCAGTGAAGTGGAGCAGAGACAGCCATGGAACCAGAGTGGATATCCTAACTTATGCTCAGTGGAAAATAAACAGGCACATCCCTGATCCACATAAACATTATAATGCACAAGCTGACGGGTCATTGCATTTATTGAAAGTGAGCACGTCTGACTCTGGAATGTACTACTGTAATGACACACCAGCTGTCAATCTGACCGTGGTATCAGGTAGGTGAATACAGCTACTGTAATTAACACAACACAAAAACAATGAAGTAAATTTAATGGCATGTTCGTAATGGTTTAGATGGAGCCTGGGTTGAAGATGTAATGGATGGATGTGTAAAGGTTTTACCCTGTCTGCTTTTATCCCGATTAGGCTGAATTATATTTTGTTACACACAACCACTTACACTACAGTTTTATGGACGATGTGAAATATGTGCACTGTTGATAACTCTCATAAACTTCTCTTTATGGGAATTTGTATTATTAGGTGTACTGGAGTATGTTTCATATTAACATAGTATTGTTCAATACGAATAATTGAAAGGAAATATGATTTTGTATTTTTAACACATTCATGATCTGTAGAGAATACCGAAGTCACCCTAAGGTGCCCTGAGTCTGTTGGAGACACTGTAGGATGGAGGAGAAGAGACTCTGTAGGAAGAGATGAGGACATCTTCCCCACCAGCAGAGACACAGACAAATCCATCTCTGATGCACACAGACCTTATGTCTCATTGGAGGATAACTCGCTGGTTATAATGAACGTGGGCGCTTCAAGCTCTGGGACATACTACTGCTATGGTGACCCAGAGATGACCTCAGGTAACTTGTGTTTTGGTTTCCATGTTACCTGTAGAATGTGACCGGCAGTTCTCTTAGTCGCCGGCAGCTCTCTACACTTTGTTTTTTGCAATGGGAAAAACATGTATAAGGTTTTTGTTCAGACCTCTTTTGTCAGAAAAGGCAGTGGTCCATTCTGGTTTTAATGATCAGGGTAGTTTAATGAGGAGGAGACTACCAAAATTAAATGCGGCCCTTTGTCATTTCCATATTTTCTCATCTTAATTTTTATGTGTGTATGCGGAAATAAATGTAGTTAATTAACTAGTGCCCCTGCATCAAAGAGTCATAGTTCAAGTGGAAAAAAGCCACACTATTTGGAAAGTAACACTTTGTAGTTTATAAATATATCATTCGGAATATATATTGCTGACTAACTAAAGACCTTGTGATAGTATCTTCAGTGGTTAATTTTCCGTGTTGCTTAAATGCTGCCTGTGATGTGCATTCCTCATGATCTTTGTGCACGTCCCCTCGTCTGTACCTCCAACCAAAAGGTAAAGCAAACTCCATGACAACATCACCATCATCGACAATAACTAGAACAACAGTTGAAAAAAAAGGCAAAAAGAATTGTCAAAACCAGAAATCAAAAAACCGCTGAAAAACCAATCCCAGCAAGAACAACAGTTGCAGCAACAACAGCAACGGCGATAAAGATATTGTCACCAACACCAGCACCCACGCAACTCCCTGGTAAGGAAATATTTAATTATTGTCTGTGGAAACTATTAGTCAGCAAGGCCATCACATAATCTTATTGCAATCATTAGAATAGATAAAGATAACGTCAACAACACCAGAACCCTCAAAAGAAACCACAACAGAACCAACATCAACAACAGAACCTAGAAAACCAGCGACACCCCTCTCGACCACCACAAGACCAACGGAGCCCTTGGCAAAATCGAGAAATATAGAACCTGCAAGACCGCAAACAACCACTAGAACAGCAGAAAGCACCACACCAATGAAACTCCCTGGTAAGGAATTGTTCGAAAGTCGACATGATCACAATAAATCCTACTCGCTTACCCACTAAAACAAGTACTGCTTCCATGTTTCATAGAAATACAAGCGTTAAAAACATTCTTGGGTAAAGTCATGTGACATGACATATGCTCATGCTGAGGGGCGGGTTGGTAAGTTGTTTTTATTTGTATCATGCGTATATTGTTTTAAATTAAACAGTCATTAACGTAGAGAAAGTTTTTTTTACAAATGCACAGTTAGCCCTGCCTATTTGTTTTCAAACTAAGACACATAGTGCTTACAAACACGTAGCACAGGGATACAATTCTTTTGTGCAGCAAGTTTTAACACAGTTATTCTTCTTCTTCTTCTTCTTCTTCTTCTTCTTCTTCTTCTTATTATTATTATTATTATTATTATTATTATTAATAATAATAATAATTCACAATTTTTTATACATACAGAACATAGTGAAAATAGAGGACTATTCGTTTAACTATTGTGTAAGAAAGCATTCTTCAGGGTTTTTGTTTATATATTATCAGGTTGTTAGAATTTATTCAGAATTAAATCATAACACAATCATGGACGAAGGAAACAAAGCTTGGTTGTCAGTGGACCCTTCAATAACACCTTAACCTAAAAGCAGTGATGTCCAAGAACAATCACAAAATAACATGTTCCTAGCTTAGTATGAACAAGTGATAGTGGTGAGAGAATTAAGTGAAACACTCATACTTCTACACAAAGCCCTTAATAATAATAATAATAATAAAAATAATATTAATAATAATAATAATAATAATAATAATATTAATAATAATAATAATAATAATAATAATAATAATAATAATAATAATAATGACAATAATAATAATTCATTTTATTTATATAGCGCTTTTCCAACACCCAAAGACGCTTCGCAATATCAACGTAGATAACATGACAAAAATAAACAATTAAACAGAAACAGGTAGAACGGACAGACAGCAACAACAGTTCTAACTATAAGTAAGCAAAAGGATAATATATCAGTAAAAAAAAAGGGACCGGATTCCAAACAGAGTTAACTAGGGTATGCTAAAGGACCGGATTCTAAACAGAGTTAACTAGGGTATGCTAAAGGACCGGATTCTAAACAGAGTTAACTAGGGTATGCTAAAGGACCGGATTCTAAACAGAGTTAACTAGGGTATGCTAGTGTGAAAAGATTAGGTGGGTTTGAAAGATTAGTAGCGAGTTGGAATTACGAATTAGAGGAGGGAGAGAGTTCCATAGTTTAGGTGCTGCCCTAGAAAATGCACCCCAAAATGCTTCAGTTTTGCTTTTGGAATGACCAGTTGCCTATCTGCAGAGGAACGTAGTGTCCGGGTAGGATGGTAAGGTTGGAGCAGTTCAGTGACCAACTTTACCAACTAACCAGATGTAGTGTATTAGTATCCTTAGAATATTAAAATGATTATGTCACCGTCTAATATGGTGATCAATAAACAAATAACTATGCAAAGCATAATACGATTATTTAAACAATATCCTTCACTTGCTAACAATAATCAAATGCATCATGTTCAATAGTTCTTAAAGGGATATAGTTTTAGAATGATAAAATACCATATTTAATATTTTGAAGCCTTAGACTCAGAATAATATGAGCAGTAACAACAACCATCACAGGAGTGGTTGCTCGCTTTGCTAAGTCAACCACATGTCAATCATGTGTCAGAGTCTAAAGTAATAGTATGATATTAGCACCATACTGCAAAACATATTTTCAATGACTGTGGCTCCATCGATGCTGCCTGATTTGATGTCATAGGTCATTGTATAGTGTTTCCTACGTATACTATACTATAATAACAACCATTATAATAAAGAAATTTTCATTTATGATACAGAGGTTCTCATAGCGCACAGCAAACCTTTTTAGCCCTGGTCTTTGTCTACTGTGAAAACTTCTGTAAATTTCAGTTTGCTGGTGGGAAATTAGGATCATTATTTTTAAATATCATTTTCATTTCATGGGTGGTGTGGTGGTGCAGTGGTTAGCACTGTCACCTCACAGCAAGAAGGTTCCTGGTTCAAATCTGGGCTGGGAAAATTCTGTGTGGAGTTCTCTCCGGGTGCTCCAGCTTCCTCCCACAGTCCAAAAACATGCAGGTTAATTCTGTAGGTGTGAGCGGTTGTTTGTTCCTATGTGTCGGCCCTGTGATTGACTGGCGACATGTCCAGGGTGTGCCCTGTGTCAGCTGGGATAGGCTCCAGCCCCCTGTGACCATGCAGAATAGCTTATGGATGGATGGATTTTCATTTTGTTTTAAGAGAACCTTTTTTACCCAAGGGTCTTGCTTTGTGTGATCATGCCAGTGGTTAGGGAACATTCATTTACATTTAGGGATAATTCATCAGAAAGATAGAAACGTTTAACCCATACCTCTCCATGTGTTTGCATAAGGTGTATTGCTGTTGGATGTCTGGATAGTGACTATGTGTGTGTTTTCTGGTGGACTACTGATTGTCACGGTGCTGTACATGAGGAGAAGCTGCTTTAAAACACCAGGTGAGCACAGAATGTCAACACGAACCTGTTTCTCCAACACCCATCATTTTGTTTGGCTAGTGATAGAGCAAAACGAAGAAAATAAATGCATTGACATGTGCTACATTTATGTCTGTGGGTGTGTGTGGGGTTGTGTGGGGTTGTGTGTGTGTGTGTGTGTGTGTGTGTGTGTGTGTGTGTGTGTGTGTGTGTGTGTGTGTGTGTGTTTGTCATTGGCAGGGAGAGGGGGAGGTGGTGATAAGCACAGTTTCAAAACAAAAGTTCACTTCCTGTATCAAGTTGGCCACACTTGCATTTACTTTAGCTGAAAGTGTGTTCACATATCGAGTGTATTTAACTGAGTGATCATGCGCGTTTTGACTGAATTTAATTGAATTTGCATGCACATAATGACTGAATTAAATTGACTCTGAATGCATATATTGATTTAATTTGTATACACATATTGTCCATTGTAAATGTTCATGAACATATTGTGCTAATGTAACTGAACATGTATGGGCATTGAATATGTAATCACAAATTGCATAAATGTCTATGGATATGTTGACTGAATACAGCTAAATAAGCTGGGTTAAGGACATTTGCTTCCAACTCTGTTTTAATAGGTAAACCGAGTCACGACGAACCAACTGTTTCCTACTTGAAAGATTTTACAGGAATTTTGTATTGTAAATAAATGGCCTATCTGTCAACATCCTTTTAGAAAGCTGACCTACTTTAACATGCACTGTCAGGGGAATACATGACTACATGGCTTTGTTCGTAATCGCCTGCTTAAATACTATCTACTACATACTCAATGAGCACATACTGACTACTTCAATTGAAAATGGAATACTACTTTTTTACTAAGATGTGATGATATTGTTAGTATACTCAATTGGAACATGTGACCAAACCCCGGCATTTTGAGTATGTCATCAGGGAACTTTGTCCACACTCAGATTTCACATACTATGTACCGTTGACCTATTGCATACTTATATTTGGTCAAATGTAGTATGTTAGGTATGCGTAGAAGACGATTTCGAACACATCCGTTGCTTCTGATATTGTGTTTCTTGTGTAGAAATAACACGGAATGCGTTAAATGAAGGAGTGTTGTGTCACTACTTCTCTGAAACTGCCTGAAGTTCTACTTCCTTCTCCTCCACAGATGCCTCTAGCCGACTTGACCACACACACTCCCTCGTCCTCTTTTCACCCTGTCTTAGAAACAACCCTGGTACAAATTATCAAGCTGGCCAAGGACAGTCAGTGATCTACACTCAGGATAGGTTAACAACACCGGACACTATTTTACAGAATATGTTAATTGGACTAAACAAAGGGGGCACAAAAACATATAGGAGATAGATCTACTTGTGTTACCTAGCACTTCTACTTGATATGCTAAGTAATTGTTTGTACTCAGAAATTGTTTGCAGTTGGTTCTGTTTTGTATTCTGATGTTTAATGTAGTACTTGCTTAGCTTTAATCCAGGTGAATGGGTCAGAGATACACTTATTTTATGTACCTGACCTGTAGTTTCTTTTTTACCTTCTCTTGTGTTAGACACTGTTTTTCGTAAGTTGCTTTGGATAAAGGCGTCAGCTAAACGATTGTAATGTAACGTAATGTAATGTTGTATAATGTAATGTAATGTAATGTTGTATAATGTAATTTAATGTATTATGTTGTGTAATGTAATGTAATGTTGTATAATGTAATGTAATGTAATGTTGTATAATGTAATGTATTGTAATGTAATGTTGTGTTAGGTCTTCAAACTCTTTAATTGTATTTTGTATTCATGTTTATAGTTCCTTTCTCCACTACGATGTGAGTCACTATTTTTGCAGAATGGTGGCTCACTCGACCAACCACCTCAGCAGGGCTGGGCGCATTTCAAGCTGTATGAAAAGAGAAGAGTTTGGGTATTGAAATGCCTGATTTAGATGATTTAAAATAGAACCGTGAACTCCAGTGCTAACATGTTTATGATTATAATTATGCTATAAAACCCAAACCATTTCTTACCAACGATGGTAACAGGAAAATAAAATTTTCTGAACGCGTATCAAAATGGCTGCTGAAAAGATACCCAGTCTAAATTCTGCTGTGGCAGCCGAGAGCACCACCACAAATTTCTCACCACAGGCTATACAGGACGTGAGCTGATGTGGTGCTTGTGTGTTTGTGTGTGTGTCTATGTGTTACTTTGGTAATGCTGTGTGTGTGCGTGTGTGCGTGTGTGTGTGTGTGTGTGTGTGTGTGGGTGGGTGCATGAACATTTGTGCATTCGTGTGTTTAAGTGACTTCTAGTTTTTCTGTTACCCTACGTTTTATATTTGATCTATCATAAGACAGAATCTTAATGAGCAAGCCTTTTCTGACATATTTCATTAAAGGTTCTGGAAAGCTTAATCCCATCATAAAGATAGTACAGATAATACTTTTGACCACAGAAAGTCTTAACAAACAATTGTAAGCGTTGTTACTTTGCTATTAGTGGGTCATTTTTATTTCAGATTTTATCCTGTACTGTGAAGCCCTTTGTAACTCTGTTTTTAAAAAGTATTATACAAATAAAGTGTATTTTTATTATCATCAGTTAAAGCATTTTTTAAAACCATACTTCTGGTGTCCTTTATTGAAGAATATTGATTATTGTTTATAATTGGTGATCAATCCTTCTGTTTGCTGTGAGTGTGTTCATTTCAGGTCTAGATGTGGATGTGGTTATGTAGATGTAGATGTAGAACTATGGGGACATCAACCCACATACGTCTGTGAGTTCCTGACTGTTCTCACTGTGGTTTCTCATATGTATCATCAGTTCTCAGTTTAGCGATTACTTTGTTAGAATGAAGACCTGTTGCTTTGTATTGATGCTGTTCTTAACATTTTTGTGCTTTAGCTTTTATACGGGTAAGTAAAAGGTTCTATTTTCTTAAGTAGTGGGCAGTGTGGTTAGGGTAGATATTCTAAGATGAAATCAGTTTTATATTTCTCATGTCGCTTGAATTAAAACAGTGCTCGATTATCACGTGTTTATTTCACAGAAGCAACTCAGCAGATCCACTTTCATGAAGTAGCCATGGAGAAGCGTTCTGTGACACTGAGGTGTCACTCTGTAAGTGCAGCAGTGAAGTGGAGCAGAGACAGCCATGGAAGCAGAGTGGATATACTCACTGTTGCTGGTGATAAACTCACCATGCACATCGCTGATCCATGGAAACACTATAATAAACAAGTTGACGGGGCTTTGTTTATTTTCAAAGTGAAAACGTCTGACTCTGGAATGTACTACTGTAATGACACACCAGCTGTCAATCTGACCGTGGTATCAGGTAGGCGAACACAGCTGCTGTAATTAACACAACACAAATATAATAAAGTAAATTTAATGGCATGTTAGTAATGGTTTAGATGGAGCCTGGGTTGAAGATGTAATGGATGGATGTGTAAAGGTTTTACCCTGTCTGGTGTTATCCAGATTAGTCTGGATTATATTCTGTTACACACAACCACTTACACTACAGTTTTATGGAAAAAGTGAAATATGTGCACTGCTGATAGCACTTATAATCTTCTCTTTTCGGGAATTAGTATTATTAGGTGTAGTAGAGTATGTTTCATATTAATATCATTATTGTTCAATATGAATAATTGAAATATGATTTTGTATTTTTAACACATTCATGATCTGTAGAGAATACCGAAGTCACCCTAAGGTGCCCTGAGTCTGTTGGAGACACTGTAGGATGGAGGAGAAGAGACTCTGGAGGAAGAGATGAGGACATCTTCCCCACCAGCAGAGACACAGGCAAACCCATCTCTGATGCACACAGACCTTATGTCTCATTGGAGGATAACTCGCTGGTTATAATGAACGTGGGCGCTTCAAGCTCTGGGACGTACTACTGCTATGGTGACCCAGAGATGACCTCAGGTAACTTGTGTTTTGGTTTCCATGTTACCTGTAGAATGTGACCGGCAGTTATCTTAGTCGCCGGCAGTTCTCTACACTTTGTTTTTTGCAATGGGAAAAACAGGTATAAGGTTTTTGTTCAGACCTCCTTTGTCAGAAAAGGCAGTGGTCCATTCTGGTTTTAATGATCAGGGTAGTTTAATGAGGAGGAGACTACAAAAGTTAAATGCGGCCCTTTGTCATTTCCATATTTTCTCATCTTAATTTTTATGTGTGTATGCGGAAATAAATGTAGTTAACTAACTAGTGCCCCTGCATCATTGATGCAGAAAGAGTCATAGTTAAAGTGGAAAAAAGCCACACAATTTGGAAAGTAACACTTTGTAGTTTATAAATATATCATTCTGAAAATATATTGCTGACTAACTAAAGACCTTGTGATAGTATCTTCAGTGGTTAATTTTCCGTGTTGCTTAAATGCTGCTTGTAATGTGCATTCCTCATGATCTTTGTGCACGTCCCCTCGTCTGTACCTCCAACCAAAAGGTAAAGCAAACTCCATGACAACATCACCATCATCGACAATAACTACACTGAAAAAAAAGGAAAAAAAGAACAAGGGGAAATCAAAAACCGCTGAAAAACCAATCCCAGCAAGAACAACAGTTGCAGCAACAACAGCAACGGCGATAAAGATATTGTCACCAACACCAGAACATACAAAAGAAACCATAACAGAACCAACATCTACAGCACCAGAACATACAAAACCAAGAGAACCAACATCTACAGCACCAGAACATACAAAACCAGCAACACCCCTCTCGACCACCACAAGACCAACAGAGCCTGTGACAACATTAAGAGAAAAAGAACCTGCAGTACCGCAAACAACCACTAACACAGCAGAAAGCACCACACCCACGCATCTCCCTGGTAAGGAAGTATTTAATTATTGTCTGTGGAAACTATTAGTCAGCAAGGCCATCACATAATCTTATAGCAATCATTAGAATAGAGGAAATGGTTTACTATTTAAAGATCTCCATGCCTATTATTTTTCAAAAGTACGACACATAGCTGCTTACAAACATGTTTACACACAGTTATTTGTAATAATGAAAAATAATGAAAATTAATAATGAAAACAACTGTAGCACATTCATATGAATTAGACACATGACTATTGCTGCGTCTCAATAATACCCTGCTATATAGTAAGCCAGAAAAATATTTAGTATGTCCCAATGCATACTATGTCAAATGCAGTATGCCAAAAATGCATGCAACGGTGCATACATTGCACGTGCAGCTGAAGTACCTACTCAGTAGTAGAATGCAATTTGAGACGCAGCAACAATCTTGTCAGTGACAGCAGGAAGTGAGCTTTTTCTTGAAATGTAGACTTCCTTATTGTGGCATGCAAAATATAATTGGTCTAGACTCCAGACACTGTGTGTGTACATAGTCTGAGACGGCCTTCTATGATAACCATCACCCTTGCATGAACCAGTGCTTCAAGGAATAGTTCACTGTTTACTAACGCTTAACTATGTCCTTCACTTGCAGTATTTATTCAAATATCATTAGATTTGACCACAATCTCATTGTATCAGTCTTAGAGGGAAATGTTACTCTATCACTGGTAAAAGGACATATTTGATATTTTTAATCATGTGAGTGAGCACTTCCCACAACCATCATGTGGTTGACCTTTTTGATCCTTAGCAGCAACTAAACCAGAATTTACTGCTGATCATATGCTGAGTCAGTTAGACTAGCTAGCACATTGTATTAGCGCCAGACTGCAGTGAGAGTTTCAATGACTGGAGCTTAATTAATTTTGCCTGAATTAATGTTTGCAAAACGTTCTCTTTGAAACAAAGAAAAATAAACTGTTACTGTGACATTAACTATGACTGTAAAGAAACCTTTGTTTATTATGCATTTTTATGCAATGTTAAGAGGAAATGATTTACAGAAGTCGTTATAGTGCACTGCAAGTGAAATGCACAACCCTAACATTATTTGTACACATGCATGTTCTGGTGTACTGTAAAGAGTTATTTATGCCATTATGTTGTTGAGAAACAGGGATTATTAGTTGAATATATTATTTTTGTTTTGTTTGAAACAACCCTAACTTAAAGAGGCCCTATTATGCTTTTTGGGGTTTTCCCTTTCCTTTAGTATGTGACATAGCTTTTTGTGCATGTAAAAGGTCTGAAAAGTTACAAATCCTCATAGTCCACGCCAAAGGGATCTACTCTCTCTCACAGAAAACACTGCTCCTGAACTGCCTGAAACGCCTTGTTTGTAGTAGCCTTAAAGAGACAGGAGCTTAAACGGAGCATTTCAGACAGAGGGTGAATAGAGGTGCTGCAGATCCAGGCAGTTTGGAAAAAATAAATTGTTTATTACATTACATTACAATACGTTCATTTAGCAGATGCTCTTATCCAGAGCGACTTACAAAAAATAGTGCTTACAACAAGATAAGGTAAAAACTACAAGTCAGGTAGATAAAATAAGTGCGTCCCTGACCTAATCACCTAGATAAGAGCTATGCAAGTGCTATACTAAACATCAGGATACAAAAACAGAACCATCACAAACCAACTACAAACAATTTCTGAGTGCAAACATTGAACATTAAAACGCGTAAACCTATTCTAGTATACGTAACTCCTAAATAAAGGTATGAACCTGAAAATTTGCATAAAAGGGCTCCTTTAACCTTTGTACCCCAGGTTTTTGCTTCTTAGTGTCAGATGTAAGTATTCCATTCAGGGATCATTAATCATCAGGATAGAAACGTTTAACCCGTTCCTCTCCATCTGTCTGCATAAGGTGACCTGCTGTTGACCGTCTGTAAAGTGGCAGTGTGTGTGCTGTCTGGTGGACTCCTGATTGTCACAGTGCTGTACCTGAGGAGACGCCACTTAAAAACACTAGGTGAGCACAAAATGTCAACACAAACCTGTTACCCCAACACCCACCATATTGTCTTGTTAGATTAATTGTGTCCACTTGAGTGCCACTTGAGTGCTTAACTGTAAATATATGTACTGTGAATATCTGTTTATGTGCATGTATCTCTCTCTCTCTCTCGCGCTCTCTCTCTCTCTCTTTCTGTGTGTGTGTGTGTGTGTGTGTGTGTGTTCTACCAACATCAGAGGTGAGAGGTCCCCCTTGTGTTGATAAACAATTGGAGCATATTTATACTGAGATACCAGATGAAGCTATGGGTCTAACCCCACTGGGAGCAGGTGAGTGAGTCTACAATGTAAAAACGGACCTGTTTGCAGGGCTGCAAATTGTTTGATTGTCTTGACAATTATGTACTCAACATCACAAAACAGATTAAACCAACTCGGATCTCGGTTTTGATAGGCAAAGCAAGTCAGAATCTACCAACTTTATACAACCTGGCAGATTTTCCAGGTATGCTATGTAAAAACAAAGAATGAAGAAATCAGTTAAAACTGTATATTGTAATTCTTTTAAATGACGGCACTCTGTGTGTGCACTGCATGCATTTAAGGCTTACTGTCACTTTCAGACTGTCATCTAATATAATATATATATAATAATGAGGCCACTCGCAAGGTCTGCTAAGTCATTTATTCATACAAATTTGAGTTATTCCCCTTGGATAACACATTTTTACAATAGTTGACACAGTTTATCTAACGTACAATGTTTGGTGTGGTGATTTTCAAGGCGTGGTAGTGGTGGTAGAAGTTGCAGTATTAACTTATTTTGGTCATACTATCACACTGTATTTCTGCATGCTCACCAACTGAGAGTCTAGGGAGGGAACAACTTAGTAAGAAAGCTTTTTTATTTGTACACGCTGCATTTGTAACGTAAAGGATTTTCCCTCTTCACCCGCAGTCCCATCTACACAAACTGACTCTATTTATTCCTTAATTGAGAGTTTCCAGACACCAGAAATTAAGACTGGTAAGAATTATTTACTGTTAATTATTGTTGAACTTAAGAGGCACTTTTTCCTTTTTGCCTCGTTGGGTCATCAAAAGTATTCAGATTCAGTTTATCCTTGGCGTCAAGGTGACGTTCCACTTAAAAATAATGATGGTGCTAAGTCAGTATACATTACATAGAAAATAATGATGGTGCTAAGTCAGTATACATTACATAGAAAATAATGATGGTGCTAAGTCAGGATACATTACATAGAAAATAATGATGGTGCTAAGTCAGGATACATTACATAGAACACATTTCTCTGATTTAGCGGGTTTTGCGAGTGACCTCCTCATATACTCATATTTATGTAACATACTGGGATATTTGCTGTACATCTGTACAGCTGTGAGGGGTATCTCAAAGGTATCTATTAAAAAGAGTTCTTGTTTAGCTTCCCCGGAGGCAAGTAATTCACAGTGTTTTTGACACAATATTTGCTAATCCCTCCTCTTTGTCCACAGATGAATCTAACCACCCTGAACACATATACTCCATGATTCCAGATCCCTCACATCAACAAGAAAAAACAGGTAAAACCAGACATAAATTAGACCTGTCTTGACATTGAAAACAGATTTTTACAATAGTTGACACAGTTTTTCTAACGCACAATGTTTGGTGTGGTGATTTTCAAGGCGTAGTAGTGGTGGTAGAAGTTGTAGTGGTAACTTATTTTGGTCATACTATCACACTGTATTTCTGCATGCTAACCAACCAAGAGTCTAGGGAGGGAACAACTTAGTAAGAAAGCTTTTTTAATTGTACACGCTGCATTTGTAACGTAAAGGATTTTCCCTCTTCACCCGCAGTCCCATCTACACAAACTGACTCTATTTATTCCTTAATTGAGAGTTTCCAGACACCAGAAATTAAGACTGGTAAGAATTATTTACTGTTAATTATTGTTAAACTTAAGAGGCACTTTTTCCTTTTTGCCTCGTTGGGTCATGAAAAGTATTCACAGATTCAGTTTATCCAGTTGTGTTTTCTATTTAATTATTTTAGAAGTTTTATGTGATGCAGAGTGTGATTTTATATTACAACAAAGTCTGTTAAATTACTTTTGAATTATGTGGTTTTATTAAATACTAGATACAGCAACATCAAAGGATCCTTCCCATTTGTTGATTGATTTAGCAAAACCTTGAGGATCCAAAAAAGGTAAAAAAACAAAAAAATAAAAGAAAAACCATTAATTAATCAATAAATAAGAGAAATATTGATTTAAAGTTGAATGATATCCTAAAAATAAAGTGTGCCACATCTGATATGTATGAAAAAAGGAAACGTAATATACATTTTCTTTCTAACTGATTTGGTTCATTCACAGGACCAGATGATTCCTTGATTCAGGATCCACTTCCTGCCAAAATGGCCACTGCACCTCCACTTGTGTGTATGGCGTTATAGCTAACTTAATTACAGTATCATTCCTTCTTAAAGCATCAAAAAATGTTAATTGACGTTAAAATTTACGTTCAGCATTTTCCCCTTCCATATTCAATTCTTGTGTACAGTGTAAATATTGCTTTAGACTTTCGACATGTCAAACGAATTGATATTAAAATGAATTAATTAAAATTAAATGCAGTAAGTATTTTTGGAGGGTCAAGAGTTTAGTGCATC
This sequence comes from Galaxias olidus, assembly GCA_026901105.3. Lineage (NCBI taxonomy): Eukaryota > Metazoa > Chordata > Actinopteri > Galaxiiformes > Galaxiidae > Galaxias > Galaxias olidus. The sequence continues at coordinate 4,652 of JAPMUY010000684.1, read as the reverse complement.
TGTACATTCCAGGGATTTAAAAAAGAAAGATCAACCTTCCAACATCAAGGATTAACGTTAAATAAGTTGAACTACCCTCTAATGTACGGATGTAACTACGACATGCTCAATACAACGTTATGTTTAAAGGGTAGCAAGAACTGTTTGGTCTGGGGTAATCCAGTTTGAATACACCTAGATTATGCCGTCTTTTTCATAATTGGAATAAATAAGTCATCAGGACTCATTGAAACTGAGAACACTGTGTCGTGTGGACTTGGTAAATGATGAATGGCTTTAGCTCACATCTTGATAATGTTCCCGTCATGTGGGCAGACAGGAGTACCAACATGGCTCCGTTGAAGAGATTGTTCAACGGTGACCGCGCCACATCATCAGTCGGACCAGATGTGGCTCAGTTCAGTCTCTTCCTCAGTTGTGAAGCTTATCAAACACTGTAGACAGGTGTGTGTGTGTGTGTGTGTGTGTGTGTGTGTGTCTTCTTCCTGTTTCTCTCTGAGGTGTCCGTGGATTTCACGGAGCACCCACATGCATTTGCTAAGGTTTGTTGAGTGTGTTCCTACCAGGCTAGTGTTGGGGTGCAGCTAAACTGCCCATGTTAACTTTTACCCATTAGTGACCCACCCAGTTTACCCACACGGGTGTGCCTGTTTGTGGGCCCGTACGTTAACCCATGTGGGTCTGTTACGTTCAGCCATATTTGGTGTCCGTAAATCCACATGAAATATCTGTATTGAGCCCATGCCCACTCATTACCCAGAAAGTCGAGGCAAATTCCACATAAGGCCTATATTTGTATGTTGGCTGGGTGCAGGAAAAGCCTGTTATATTAAGAACCCACCTGTAATGTTCATTTGGATAAATTATTTAAGCTAGTTTCCATAAGCAGCAGATCAATTATGGTAACCTAGGCAAATTTTTTCATAATACATTTTCAAAGGTGTTACACGAACCTCAATACACCCGAAAATACATATAATTTAGGAAATGGCAATTGCTATAAGGCAGGTGGGAAACGTTGATAAACTGGAGACACCAGCAGATGCGGGTGAAAATCAGCTGTGAGGGCTGCCCCTGGTGGCACATGGGGCTAGGGCACACACCACAGCAGCTGGTCCTTGACGCAGTGGCCTGAGTGTGATTTCAGCACTGCCTTTTGCTGCATGTCTCCACCTTTCCTGTTTACCTGTCCTGCCAAATGAAACAGAAATGCCTCCCAAAAAATATTTAAAAAAGGACAGCTGTGAAAAAAATAATACCTGCGATATCTTCACAAATTTTTTCACCTACCTTGGAAAATGGCACCACCAAGAGGTTAAAATGCACGTACTACTTAATTTTCCTTGTTCTGTAAGCTATTTTCAGGTATTTTCTGAAGAGACAATTTAGAGCTGTAAAAACATGGAAGTTATTGTTAATAGCTATGCGTAGATGCCTTCAATGTTTTTTTTATTCCCCCTCCCCTTCGGTGTGGAAAGGGCTTTGCTCTGCTTAGACTATAGTTGAAAAGTTATAAACTGACATAGTACATATACCTAAGCACCTCATGAACTGCTCTATGAGAGAGGAGCGTATTAAAGGGCATGTTCCCGGTGAGAACATTTACAACAGCCCTGTCTGGTAGAAGAGGATGACTCATGCTTTAACTAGAAATGTGCATAACAATGAAGATACTGATACAATACTACTACTACTACTACAACAACAAATATATAGTATAAATATACTATATACTATATATACAGTATACTTATAAGATTCTTTATTAATTTAATTTCAATTAATATACTGTATAGACTCGTTATATGTACATACAGTACTGTGTCTTTAAAGTAAGAATTATTTTTATATATATATATATAAATGCTCATTTTTCTTTTTTCTTTTTATCAATTCATAAAATACAAAGTGAGGGAAAAGCAAATCTGTATCAAATCAACATTTGGTGTGACCACCCTTCGCATTCAAAACAGCATCCCCTGCCTCAAACCTATGCACAGTACTGTATATAGATATATATTTAAATTAAATATATATTTAAATATATATTAAATATAATATATGTTATTCATTTATATATATATAAATTAAATTAAATTAGCATCTTCCACTTCTAAGTACTAATCTTGAAAAAACTAATAATTCATGATAGTTGTAGTTTCCTAGACGCAATCCTTTTCTAAGATACAGTATATCTTTAATCTAGGTTGGGAATATAGTCTATTAAAAGTAAATAGGTGTAAAAAAAAAATGTATACCATTTAGAATGCATACATTGCTGAGACTTTGAAGCTGGCACAAAAAAAAAAAAGTTCCAGACTTTGCAGGTAGCGGATTGTTACATCCCATAATAGTCGGTATCCAGGTGGGCTTTAGAGGTGGGAGTGGGGCCTTAAAGATGTTTTAATTAACTTACTTCATGTAGCAAAAGTTACAATAATTTCAAGGAGCGTTTTTGCTAAGGTGACTCTGTTGGGGGTATGTGTGTATTTGTGTATGTGTGTGCGTGTGTGTGTGTGTGTGTGAGTTCATTCCAGTATGTCTCCTCAGTGAGCCGTGTCAGCACCTGCAGTAGGTCCCAGCTGCAGCAGTGCAGTCTCTGTTCAGTCTGACTGAGGGAGGTTTTTGTACGGCTCTCTATCACTGTGTGAACACAGAACCACTGTGGTAACTCTGACAGTAGTAAACTCCTGCATCTTCAGCCTGGACTCCACTGATGGTCAGAGTGAAGTCAACTCCATCTCCTCTCCCACTGCCAGTGAATCTGGAGGAAACTCTAGAGAGTCTCTCTGATGTCAACCATATCAATGGTTTAGGAGCTTCTCCAGTCTTCTGGAGGGTACCGGGACAGACGATGCTGTGAGGCAGAGTAGTGAAAAGCTGCTGGATTGACCTTACAGTCCACAGAGACAGTTTGACCAGGCTGGACTGATTTATCTGCAGACTGAGTTATGACAACCTCACCCAAAGACCCTGAAGAGAGAGGAAGACATTACATATTTAAAAGGACGCACGCTTATAATAAATCATTTTGATTAAGAGGTGGAATCATTTAAACACATAATACACTGATCTCTCACATATATGTGTGATCTGTGTAAACATTTAATCTTACCAAGAGTGAACGAGAGGAGAGTCCAGATGAAGATGTATATTAAGCTCATGGTCCTTGTCTGTCTGTCTGTCTGTCTGCAGGTTGAATTGTCCTGAAGATCAGCTCTCAGTCCTCCAGAGTTCATCTCACAGGACTATAAACACTCCCAGAGCACATGAGCATGTGCTGCTGATGCAAAGTGTCTCTCTATGGAAACACTACTGTAAAACTACTCCTTACTCTAACAGGGACTTTCCTACTCTGGTTATGTTGATCAAATTGAATCGTTCTGGCGTGAGGAGTAACTGATTTGAATTTAATTAATTAAATGACTTAACAGAGTTTTCAGTTTTTTATAATTTGAATAGAACAATTGCAATCTTCAAGGATTTTTAAATTTTGAATTGGGCCATGGCTTTCAAGAAAAAACTAAATAAACAGAAAATACATTTTCTGCCCCCCTCCAGCATGGAGCTGCAGCAGGGGAAGGCCACCCTCATGTGCCTGGCCAACAAGGGCTTCCCCTCAGGCTGGAGGCTGGGCTGGAAGGTGGACGGCAGCAGCAGCAGCAGCAGCTGGGAGGAGACCAGGAGCCCCGGGGTCCTGGGTCAGGACGGCCACTACAGCTGGAGCAGCACCCTGAGCCTCCCTGCAGACCAGTGGAGGAAGGTGGGCTCTGTGACCTGTGAGGCCACCCAGGGCTCCCAGCCTCAGCTCTCAGAGACCCTCAGGAGAGACCAGTGTTCCCAGCCTTGACCTGACCACAGTCACTGGGACTTCCACTGGCTCTACTCGGATGGTCTCTAATCAAACCTTTTCTCTGTCTCTTAATCTCTGTCATCCGTCTGTTTTTGCTAAAATGTTTTTTCTAATATTGGATCTTAGGACTATATTTCTCATTGTATATTACCATTACAATGATGCATTGATGCAATTATTTTGATATTTTAAGAAAAACCTTTTGATCATCAGTAAGTTTCCTGAATGTTATTTCTGAGCAGACAGTTGTTTTAACATCCTGACATTTAATGACCTATGATATAAATAAAAAGAAGATGACACAACATATAATATTTAAAATACAGAATGTTTTATTGACAAGGGAAGCATTGTTGGGAATGTCTATATATTTATAATCTATTTTGTTGAAAGAATTGATGGCTGGGTTGAAACTGACTCCCCCTCATACACTGTAATAGCTAGATCTATTGATGATACTTATAGACTCATCTTAAGATGCAGAGCTTACTTTGACCAATCCAGTCCTGACAGATCAGTGATTATAAGGGAATACAGGAAGGATGCATGTAGAATGTGGTGACACAGAGTGACTCTGAGGTGAAGGCTGAACATCTGGCCTCTGTGCTGCTCTATTCTGGCAGCGTGGTGGTCCAGGGCCCTGCTCATGCAAATCAGAGTTTCAGCCCCACAGCCTCCAACCCTCTGGGACTGGGCCAGCTGTGTGGGGGGGGGCTGACTGACTGGGGAACTGAACAACATTGGTCTGGGGAAGCAGACTTCACTTCACTTGGTTTGGCATCATCTCTAGAGGTTCAGC